>CABHPH010000795.1:55087-75970 GCA_902168325.1 Peromyscus nudipes
CTACTCTATAGATGGCTATCTAGACAGCTGACTACCTACTGTAGACGGCTGACTACCTACTCTATGGATGGCTGACTACGTACTCTAGACGGCTGACTACCTACTCTAGACGGCTGACTACGTACTCTAGAAGGCTGACTACCCACTCTAGACGGCTGACTACGTACTCTAGAAGGCTGACTACCCACTCTAGACGGCTGACTACCTACTCTAGAAGGCTGACTACCTACTCAAGACGGCTGACTACCTACTCTAGAAGGCTGACTACGTACTCTAGACAGCTGACTACGTACTCTAGAAGGCTGACTACCTACTCTAGACGGCTGACTACGTACTCTAGAAGGCTGACTACCCACTCTAGACGGCTGACTACCTACTCTATAGACGGCTGACTACGTATTCTATAGACGGCTGACTACCTACTCTAGACGGCTCACTACGTACTCTAGACTGCTGACTACCTACTCTAGACGGCTCACTACCTACTCTAGAAGGCTCACTACCTACTCTAGATGGATGACTATGTACTCTGCGATTTTTACCTGGGGAATCTAAGCCTTAGTGCTGTGCCACCAAGAACCACTGTACTTGGTGCGTGCAGGATGACCCCTGAATCGCAATGTTCAGAGAGGCTCAGAATGTGGAGCACTGGCCCTTGGCAAGGCTATCAGGGCAGGGCAGTTTATCCCAATGAACACATCTGACTCTTGTGAATCATACATGGTATTGTCATTTCTGCTCTTTCTTCGCTGTAGATGTGGCTCACATTTCCTTTTCAAGCTACTATTCAGTAATGATACTTGCCAGCCCGGAAACATTAAGTATCGAGAACGTAGCATCTGGGGACTTGAAAAACTGTTTTCTGAGAGAATCAGCTCAATGTCTTCATTCCTATAAAAACACAGAGAAGCAGAGAAGACCCAGGTTAATTAGGATTGTCAATGTTAACCTCTCCACACATGCATGCATTTTTTTCTTGACAAAGAATATGAATATTGGTTGTATGTGTAACAGTTCATTTCTAAATACTTCAATATGTATCTTCTAAGAATAGTTTCTCATAGGCAGAGACAGACAGATTTCTGTGAGTTTGATCTATATAGTGTGCTGTGGATATCACTCTGTATCAATAAAGCACTGATTGGCCAGTAGCCAGACAGGAAGTATAGGCGGGACTAACAGAGAAGAGAAGAGAGGAAACAGGAAGGTGAAAGGGAGACTGGCTGGAGCCGCAGCGAGGAGAAGGAAAATGTAAAGTACCGGTAAGCCACGAGCCACGTGGCAAAGTAGAGATTAATAGAAATGGGCTAAATATAAGAGTAAGAGCTAGACAATGATAGGCCTGAGCTAATGGCCAAGCAGTTTAAATAATGTAAGCGTCTGTGTGTTTATTTTATAAGTGGGCTCGGAGACTGGCGGGACTTGGGAGCTCGGAGACTGGCAGGTGGCAGAGATTTGTCCTGACTGTGGGCCCGGCAGGAAAACTATAGCTACAATAGTGAGTTTCAGACCATTTAGGGTTACATAGAGACCCTGTCTCACAACAAACAAAACAAAACAAAAACTGCCCAAAAAACAAAACAAAAAAACAAAACAAAACTTTCTCTTACAAGACCACAATATACTTTGTTTTGTTTTGTTTTTTTGAGACAGGGTTTCTCTGTGTAGTTTTGGAGCCTGTCCTGGAACTCATTCTGTAGACCAGGCTGGCCTCAGACTCACAGAGATTCACCCGCTTCAGATGGGATAAAAGGTGTGCGCCACCACCGCCCGCCTCACAGTATACTATTACACCTGAGGAATTTAGTACTATGATCAGCAGTGGTAAAGGTAGAATTTCAGGTCCTACTCAGGATTCACTGCATCAGAAACTTTTACCTCTGCTTTCTCAAGGGCTGGGATTACAGACATGTACCACCAAGCCTGGTTGATCTGGTGAGGTTGATCAGTACCTAGGTGATGTTGTCTTCATTGACTCACAGCAGATAGGTGCACGCTATCAGAGTGTCCCATTACCGTTTTTTGCTGTTTAATCATTTGGTCAACACAGTGCCTGCCAGATCTTAAGAATGTAAAGGTGGGGGCGGGGCCGGAGAGTTGATTCCCAGCACCTGCTATTCTTGCAGAGGACCACAGTTTGATTCCAGGATCCCATGGTGGCTTACAATCATCCATAGTTTTTGTTCCAGGGAATTTGATGCCCTCCTCTGACCTTCCCAGGCAGCAGGCAAGCACATGGTACACAGAGTCATGTCTCCAGCCCTCCATTTATGTCGTGTGTGTAACCAGGGACTGGATGTAGGGTGTTGCACCTGCTAACAAGCATGGGTCACTACACCCAGCCTTTGATATGGGTGCTGAGATCAGCCCGAGGTCCTCATGCTTATATGGCAAGTGCTTTACTGACTGAACTATTTCCTGGATAACAAAACAATATTTTTTTTACATTTATTTTTTGTGACTGTACATGTGAAGTTGACCTCTGGCTTCCACACACATGCCCACAGAGATGCGCTTCCCCAGTGCTATTTAAAGGTATGTGTACATGTGAGGCCATGGTATGTGTGTCGACGATGTCAGAGGACAGCTTAGGAGGCAGCTCTCTCATTACAATGTGGACTCCAGGGATCAAACTCAGACTCCCCTGCTCGGTGGCAAGTGCTCTTCCTGCTGAATGAACCATCTTGCCTGCCCCTCAGCTGTTGTTTTGTTTGTTTGTTTGTTTTTTGTTGTTTTTTTGTTTGTTTTTTGAGACAGGATTTCTCTGTGTAACAGTCTTAGCTGTCCTGAAACTCTCTTCGTAGCCCAGGCTGGCCTCAAACTCACAGAGATCCTCTTGCCTCTGCCTCCCAAGTGCTTGGATCAAAGGTGTGAGCCACCACCACCCAGCTGGTTTTTGTTTTTAAGACAAGGTTCTAGGTATGTAGCCCAGATTGGTTTGAACTTGAACTCATCTTGGCTTCCCAGTGTTGGGGATTCAGAATGCACATCATGTCCAGCAATTTTTTTTTTAAATACAGAAGGTATTTACATGGTTTAAAAAACTGAAACTATATAAAATACTGTATTCCTTTGAGTCTGCAGCAGGGCAAATCAAATCATTACATAATGAGCACTTTGCTCTTTTACAAATTCTCTATTATTAGTTTGCAGTCTGGACCAAGACCATGAAGTAAAGTGAGCTTTTTTTTCTATTCTCTATGCCATCTCTCTCACATCTTAACACATGGACCGTTGAATACAGTCCTGACTTCTATTCTTCAAAGTGTGAGAAAGAATCTGTCAAAACAAAGTAACGAAATGTCTCAAAACATTATAGGATAGTGATAAATGGGGTCCTCTTGATGACTTTATTTAAGAAAGGTGTGGTGGTTGACTTTAACCCCAGCGCCTAGTAAGCAGAGCTAGGTGGGTCTCTCTGAGTTCTAAGCAAGCCAGAGATGCAAAGTGGAACCCTATATCAAACAAAAACAGCATTTTACAGGGCTAGAGAGATGGAACAGCAGTTAAGAGGACTAGCTGTTCTTCCAGAGGACCCTGGTTTAATTCCCAGCACCCAAAAGGTAGGTCACAATATCAGTAACTCTAGTTCCAGGGGATCTGACACTCTCTTCTGGACCCTGTGGGCACCAGGCATGCATGTGGTATACAGACATACACACAGGCAAAACACCTACAAACATTAAAAAAGTAGCAGTTACGATTTTTTCGTGTGTGTGTGTGTGTGTGTGTGTGTGTGTGTGTGTGTGTGTGTGTATCACAGCATGCATGAGGAGGTGAGAGGACACCTTGCAGTAATCAGTTCTTTCCTTCCACCACGTCTGTCTGAGATACAGCGGGAAGACCCTGGGAGTCAGCCAGGGCGGAACCTGGGAAAGAGGCTGGGCACACAGAGTGGAGTCTGCACAAGTTTACCTTGTAACCATCCCATTTTCTGCAAGAATGAAGGCTGCACTAGGGTTGGCAGCCCTGATGAGGGTCTGCAGCTGAACAAGGAGAGGGTGCCTCTGCTCCATCGTGTGACTGGTAAACACCACATTATTCACCAAGCCTGAAGAAGAAAACCAAAACATATCAGCCTTCAGAGTCTTGACTGGGGCTGCAGGCTCACACAAATGTGGGCCTTTGCCGCTCCCACTGACCACCTCGGCCACCATTCTTTCTCCCCTTCTAGGAACTGCCACATCTTAAGAGTGAATGCTTAGCTGCTTTACTTCCTAATCTCATATATTTTGCTTTGTTTTTGAGACAGGGTTTCACATTGTAGGTCTGGCTGGCCTGGAACTTACTATGTAGATCAGAATGGACTTCAACTTGTGGTGATCTTCCTGCTTCTGCCTCCTGAATGCTGCGATTATAGATGTGTGCCTCGTGGCTGGCTTTTTGCTTTTTGAGACATGGTTTTACTAAGATGCAGCCTAAGCTTGCTGGAAATCATTATGTAGCCCAGTGTGGCCATGAATTCACAACAATCCTCCTGACTCAGGATCCTACATATTGGGATTATATCTTGAGCCACTAAGCCTAACTGCTGTTCTCTTTTTCACCCTCTCAACATTCATTATGTGCATACGCACATGCACTGTAAAAACTGGCATGAGCTGGCTGTCTCCTTCCACCACGTGGGGACAGAAACTGAATTCAGGTCACCTAGGACTGGTAGAAGCAACCTTGACCACTAAGTCATCTCACAGACCCCCCAAACTAATTTAGCTTCTCCTAACTCAATTTTCTGGTTGTTACTTGGAGTTCTTGATCAAAGAGCTTTTCTGCATCCCTTACATTCAACCTTATCAGAAACTGGTGCCATCTGCCTTCAGCAGCTCAAGCCACAGCCATTTATTACCACTAAGCCGTCACTACACATTAGGTGTTGACAACTATATTCTCTGAGTTACACAATTCCAAGATCAGTGTTGACACAGATATTCATACAGTGACATGGTAAAAAAGGGGAGCCCATGTAAGGATCTGTAGAATGGGTAACAATGACAACATTTCACAACTTTATAAAGATGTGAAATTCACAAAACTATGGAGAATTTAGTAATCAGCAGTTATTACCTATTCTAGCATAGCTATACTTCAAAATTCAAACTTATTTTTACAGTTCTAAATATAGTTTATAAAGTTTTTATTGATATAGACTATTTTTGCTATAAGATTAATGCTTTTTTGGAGGTGGGGTCAGGGTCTAGCCCAGGACATCCTAAAACTCAGGATGTAACTAAGGATGACCTTCAAGTTCTGATCCTCCTGCCTCTACCTATTGAGTTCTGGATTATAGGCATACACTGGTTTGTGGGGTGTTAGAGATCAAACCCAGGACTTCAAGCATGCTAACCAAGCATGCTACCAACGGAAACAAATCTAGAACCTCTTCCAATTGCATTTTTTGTTATTCAGTGAAATTATTATTATTATTTTGGTTTTCAAGACAGGGTTTCTCTGTGTAGTCTTGGCTGTCCTCGAATGCTCTATGCAGATCAAGCTGGCCTTAGGTTTATAAGAGATCTGTCAGCTATTCAATAATTTTTATTTATACTGTATTGTGAAAATTTCAGATGGGGGCTGGAGAGATGTCTCAGTGGTTAAAATCATTTGTTGTTCTTGAACAGGATCCAGGTTTGGTTCCCAGCACCCATGATGGCTCACAACCATCAGCAGACAAGCACATGGTGCACAAACATGTATACATGCAGGCAAAACACTGACAGAATAAAATAAAATGAAAACCATTCAAACAGGTACCAAACTATAAAATTATAGCCCTATCCTCTGGTTTTAAGAGTTATCAAGTGGCTGAAGAGATGGCTCAGAGGTTAAGGGCATTGGATGCTTTTCCAGAGGTCCCGAGTTCAATTCCCAGCAACTATATGGCTGCTCATAACCATCTATAATGAGATCTGGTGCCCTCTTAGTCATGCAGGCATACATGCAGACAGATCACTGTGTACATAATAAATAAATCTTTAAAAAGAATTATCAGAACAGCAAGGCAATAAAGGCGAGGGTAGATAGGAAGTAACTCGAATTTGGAAGCTGCTGATGAGTTGGTGAGGTAAGGTTAGCTGTGGCTTTCCCTATTTTCCTGATCTCTCTAAGGCTTTCACCCCTATATCTGGCTGTTTTTTTATTTTATAAGACCATTTAGAAATTCACCTACAAAACTGCCTTCAAAATCTGCTACCTGTTCAGAGATACACAGTGAAATATTTTTGGATGAAATATTTAGATTTATGAGATTGACTTCAAAAATCATCCATTAGGCACCAAGACCTGGGCACTTGTGTCTTAGAATCCTGACTTGGGTAACGAGAGAATGAAGAAAGAACAGATAAACATACAGAAAAGCTGGGTTAGGTGGCCATGAGTTCTGGTGCAGATGCACTAGCAGCCAAGAGACTCAGATCTTTTATTGTATACAGCTGAAGGAGGAGGTGGGTTGGCTAACCTTTGAAGGAATACTCTGTAGAGAAGCAGTTTGAGTCTGCAGTCAACTGGTTTTAGTTAATGATTAATCTTTTGTAACAACCATATTTGGGCCAGAGGAAGACTTTGCCATTCCTCTGAACCTAACCCACAGAAGGCCTACCATTCTCTTGGGTCTGAGGCATTGGGATTCTTGGCATGGCCATGTTCTTGTCACTGACACATTCACTCAGGACTTCATCAGCTCCCCACAGTAGAGGGATGGGCAAGGGTAAGGTATAGATAGATAAAATACGATTAGCTAAGTATTGATAATTATCTCTCTCTCTCTCTCTCTCTGTCTCTGTCTCTGTCTGAGACAGGGTTTCTCTGTGGAGCCCTGGCTGTCCCAGAACTCACTCTGTAGACCAGGCTGGCCTCAAACTCAGAGATCCACTGCCTCTGCCTCCTGAGTGCTGGGATTAAAGTCAATCTCATAAATCTAAATATTTCATCCAAAAATATTTCACTGTGTATCTCTGAACAGAACTCCTAAAAAAATGGCTAACGGTAAAAATAAAAAACTAAAAAATAAACATAAAATATTTACAGTCTACGTGTAAATTTCTGCTTCAAGAATATTTTGCTTTTTATATTTTAAAAAGACTTATTTAACTTACATGTATGAATATTTCACCTGCATGCTTGTATGTGTACTATGTGCATGCCTGGTGCCGGCAGAGGTTGGAAAAGGATGTTGGATCCCTTGGACCTGGAGTTTCAGATGATCGTGAGCCACCATGTAGGTGCTGGAAATCCAACCCAAGTCCTCTCCAGAGCAGCGCCCCCCACCCCCAAGGTTTTTCTGTGTAGCCCTGACTGTCTGACTGTCCTAGAACTCACTCTGCTGGTCTCTAACTCACAGAGATCCACCTGCCTCTGTCTCCTGAGTGCTGGGATTAAAGGTGTGCGCCGCTACCATCAGGCTCGCAGCCAGGACTCTTAACTGCTGACAGTATCACAAGACAATGAGAAAAAGGCTCACAGAAAGTTTTCTGTAACATGTATACAGCCAAAGACTATCAAGAATTAGGGCTCACTTACCCTAGGACTGAGCACAAACCTGCTTCTTAACCTTTAGGTTCTGAGATACTAGTCCTGTTCTTAGTATCTGTGTAGACCAGCCTGGTCTACAGGTTGGCTTTGAACTTGCTCTACAGTTGAGGCTAACTTTGAAATCCTCTTCCTTCCACCTATGAAGTGAAGGGGTTATAGGTATGCACTACCATACCTATTGTTTCATCTATTTTATTTTAATTAATTATTTGTTTTTTTGAGACAGGGTCTCACTTTGTAGCCCTGGCTAGCCTGGAACTATCATCACTCTGTAGACCAGGTTGGCCTTGAACTCACAGAGATCTGCCTGTCTCTGCCTCCCAAGTGCTACGATTAAAAGCATGTGCCACCATGCCTGGTTTTATTTTATTTATTTATTATTTATTTTTGGTTTTACAAGACAGGGTTTCTGTGTGTAGCCCTGGCTGTCCTGGAACTTGCTCTGTAGACCAGGCTGGTCTACACAGAGATCTGCCTGCCTCTGCCTCCTGACTGCTGGGACTAAAGGTGTGTGCCACCACCTCTCAGCTTTCTGGTTCTATATTTTTAAAGATTTTTATTTATGTGTATACCCCTACATCAATTAATGTGCACCATGTATATTCAGGAGCCCAAAAGAAGCCAGATGTTAGATCCCTTGGAACTGGAGTTATAGGAGGTTGGAAGTCACCATGCAGGTTCTGGGAACTGAACCTGGTCCCTCTATAAGAGCAGTAAGTGCTAGTCACTGGTGAGCCATCTCTCTGGCCTTTCTTTTTAACTTTTAAATTTATGTGTATGTGTGTTTGTTTGTATTTCATGTGTGCAGTGCTCATGGAAGCCAGAAGGTGTTTATCTGGGGAGTTACAGATGGTTGTGAGCCAGCACATAGATGCTGGGAACCAAACTTGGGTCCTATGGAAGAGCAGCAAGTGCTCTTACCCACTGAGCTATCTCTTCAGCCTGTTTCTGTGTTTTCTCTGCCAGTGCTGGGGTTTTGAGACAGGGTTTCTCTGTGTAGCTCTGCTCCTTTCCTGGAGCTCACTTGGTAGCCCAGGCTGGCCTCGAACTCACAGAGATCCGCCTGCCTCTGCCTCCCGAGTGCTAGGATTAAAGGCGTGCGCCACCAACGCCTGGCTGTTTCTTCTATTTTAAAAGGTTCACATTCCAAAGGCTACTCATATTCCCTTTCCATCCCAAACCTTTCATGTTAAGATAGACTTTCCTCTGCCAGTGCTAAGGAATGAGGCGCACTGGTGGTACCTGTGTGTTGACACTTTATTTGGAAGGTCACTATGGAGGTTGCAGAGGAACATCAAGGGCTGGCCCAGAAAGCCTGATGCCAGATCCCCACACCTTGGTGCAGCCACAGGAAGCCACTGGAGCCTTTGGAAACAGAGTAGGTCGAGGTCATAAGGCCATGCCCAAAATGTGGCACCATAGGCAAGCAGATGTAATCACTGAAGTCTTAGACATTCCAGGACTGGCAGACAAGGGAGCCAGACCCTGTAATGTGACTGTGAGGTTACCATGGGCAGAAGAAAAGAACAATATGGTGGATCTTGTAGTAAGGAGCCAGGAAAAGCTAAGAGAGATCTACAGAGGCCTAGAGACTATGATATTTCCTTAGCCAAAAGGGCAAGTCCAACTAGTACAAACCTGCCCTTCTCAGCAGTGAATACCAGGGTCACAGGCACAGTCCTGGCCTGTGCCTTTTCCTGCTCAGGTTGTGGGGCTCAGTTAGATGAACCCCATCTAAAATATTCTGCTTGCTATACATGTGCTGTATGGACATGTAGGGGTAGGAGTCTAGGTCAGGAACTGGGTCCAGAAAAAGGGCTTCACTCCACAGCAAGAGAGCCAGAGGATTAGCTCCAGCATTCCTCAGCCCAGCTATGTAAACTGCCACCTGCCAAGAGGAAATGCCATCTGCGAGGCAAGAGGAGCCACTGTCTGGCACACATGCCAACAAGCCATAGTGAGGAGTTCCACCTTACTGGGGTCAGGGGTTTCTTTTTGCTCTGTATCAAAAGTGAACGCCAAGACTGACCAAGGTTACAAGCGGGACTATAGGCAGGCAGTCTAGGCTCTCCTGTTCCCAAGAACAGAGAAACATCTTCGCTGTCTGGCTACCCCAGACTGGGCTAAAGACTTTCAGCAGCCCAGGAATAAACGAAACTACCTTCTTTTCTCTATATACACTTCCAAACGCAGGGAGTTAAAACACCTTCACTTTGCTTTAAGTCAGTATTATAATGAGCCTTGCTAAACATAACATGAGCCTCTGCTATCATTAAATGTGCAGAACAGTAAGAAAGGAAACTGTTCCCTATCACCCAGGTTTATATAAGACACATCACCTCAGACTACAACACAGTCCTTTCATCACTGTAAAATGGTCCCTGGTTGTTGGGGCTGGGGGAGAACCTGGGAGCCTGAGTCATGAACAGGAGCAAAGAGGTAATGAGCCCCTTCAGGACATGAAGTACTTGTCTCCTCGTGGCAGATCCCACTTCCAAGACAGCCACTGAATCTCTAACAAGAAGGGAGACACTCGTTTTTTGTTTTTGTTTTTAATCTCCTGCCCGCCCATCCAAGGTGAGCCAAACCAGCTAGGTCAGAGTCCTGAAGGCCCAGATACAAATGGAAGATAATTTACCAAGGCACTAAAACTCCTGAGTTCCTTGACACAGAATTTGGGTTGTGTGGCATGCACGCCTTTAATCCAGCACTAGGGAGGCAGAGGCAGGTGGATCTTTGTGAGGTAAGCTTGGTGTCTACATACTAAGTTCTAGGTAGCCAGGGATACACAGAGCCTGCCTCAAAAATAAACAAACAAACAACCCCAAACAAACCAAAAAACCAACTTATGACCACAATGTCATCTGCCCACATGGTAGCAAGTACAAACTCTGAGACAAATTGGCTTTGAACAATGTACTGGAAGGGATCACTAATGAAATGTACTACCAAGTGCCCAAGGGAATCCAGCCTGCCTGCCTCATCCGGGAAGGATGGACATTAAAGGGGTTTTCTGCTGAGATACCGGCCCAGAGCGGCTCCAGATTCATGGATGATGAAGACAGATCATTTCCTCAAGACTCTGCCTGGGGAAGCTACCATCTGTGCTTATGCTTCACAAAGCCAAAGGGGCAGGTGCTGAAGGGACAGTGTCACGGAGGTGGCTCCAACAATGACAAGAAGAAGGAAGGGTCAAGGAAGGTCAGCAAGTCCCTGTAGGTTCATCTGTTTTGTATTTGCTTCTTATTTTCCAAGACAGGGTTTCTCTGTGTAGCTCTGGCTGTCCTGGAACTCTCTCTGTAGATCAGGCTGGCCTCAAATTCACAGAGATCCACCTGCCTCTGCCTCCTGAGTGCTGGGATTAAAGGCATGCGCCACCACTGGCCTGGTGGTTTTGTTTATTTTTTGAGAAGTGATCTTACTCTGTAGCTAAGCCTGGAACTTGTGATAATTCTCCTGCTCCAGCCTCCCAAGTGCTCGGATTGTAGTGTGAGCCACCAAGTCCAGTTCTGTAAGCAAGTACTACCAGCCAAGCAAACACTTCCTCTTTTTCCTTGGAAGTTATCACTGTCTGAATCAGTCATCACTGCCCAACTGTTAGCTCTAGAATCTTTCACACTTCCTCTATCAAGACTAGTGGCATTTTCAGCCCCCAGGCTTATTTTCTAGTTTTCAGAAACAAATGAACAAACACTTAAAAAACAACAACAACAACGAACTAAAACCAAAACCACAGGGTCTTGCCTGGCAGTAGAGTTGCACACCTTCAATCCCAGCATTCAGGAGGCAGAAGTCTATGAATTCAAGGACAGCCTACAGAGCAAGTCCCAGGACAACCAGGGCTACACAGAGAAACTGTGTCTGTCTCAAAAAGTCAAAAAAGAAAAAGAAAGAGAGAGAGAAAGCGACAGACAGACAGACAGGGGTCTCAGCCAGGTGTAGTGGTACATTCCTTTAACGCCAGCACTCAGTAGGCAGAGGCAGGAGGGTCTCTGTGAATTCCAGGCCAGCCGGGGCTACAGCAATACCCTGTGTCAAACGCCCATATCCCTCCACCCCACCCTCACATGCACAGGCACACACAGAAGACAATCTCACTATGCAACCCAGATGTTCCCACTACTAGATGACAGAAATGGCAATTCTTTGTTTTTTCTGACAGGGTCTCACCATATAGTCTCGGAATGGCCTGGACTTACTATATTTGGCTTCTACACAGATTCACCTGCTGTACTAACTCAGATTTGACTTCGGTTCTGACCTATCTATTCAGACATTCATGTTGAGGTCACTGGTGCCCTTTGCACTTGCAAAACTAATGTTTTTTGTTTGTTTGTTTTGTTTTTTAAATCATCCTTCCCTTGAGGTCTCTGTAACATTAAACAAACATAACTGATTTTTCTGTCTTTGATATTTGAAATACTGTTAATTCCTGTTTCATCTTTCAGTCTCCAGGATTTTCCAATCCCCTTCACATCTCTGGCCTTCTAACCTTTTCAACTCCACATCTGGATATTGAATATCTGTCCCGGCCTTTGTCTTTGATTATGGCTTCGAAGCCTAGAACCAAGGATCAGAAAGCCTCCCATATCACCTCCTGTTCCAGTGTCTCTCTTGTGCTTTCTTTTTTTTTGGGGGGGGGGGGCGGGGGTTTGAGACAGTTTTTCTATAAAACAGTCCTGGCTGTCCTGGAACTCACTCTGTATCTCTTGTGCTTTCTATTCAAGGACAGCTATCTTCAGCTTTCCTAATCCTCTAAACTAGAAAACAAGCATTCTGAGTATCTCTTTTCCAATTTAGGCCCTACAACTAGTTTGTCAACAGATCCTACCAACCCAACCTCCACAAAACCTAAATCTACTTGGATTACGCATTAGGGATGAACCCAGACAACCTTCATTCCACCCTGCTGCTGCTGAAGGCAGGCATGACAGCTTATACTAACCTGGCACTTGGATCAGGAGTTCAAGGCTAGCCTGTGCTACACAGTGACTTAGTGATTTGAAGCCAGGTGGGACTACATGAGATTCTGTCTCAAAAAAGCAAGGGGGGAACTGCTAATCCCTGGTCTACCAAGTCCGACAAGACTTGAGTCCTCGGCCTCATGCCTGGGCAGCAGCCAGCTCAGCTGTCTGCCAAGACAGCTCTGGTGTGTTGTTTTTGTTGTCCCTGTGGACCAGCAATGGGATCAGCAGGGCACAAGCATGCTGAGGACACCAAGCTGTTTTCCTCTATCAGATACTTGCTTGCTGTGGTGATTCAGGAAGCTCACCCCCCTAAGTATATGCCCAGTCAGCCCCCACTCCCCCACGCATCTCCCCTGAGAGCACTGAGCATCTCAGCACCGCTGCGGGAATTTATAGTTTATCCTGGATCTCCAGGACCCCTAATGACCTTGCTGATCCAGAGCTTCCATTTACTGTCCATGGGCAGCAAGGCCAGGCCAGGGGGGCTGCTGCTTGTGGGGACTAGAGCAGCAAAAGAAAAGCTCCTGAGGCTGTGTGTCTACCCGGCAGGACACTAGGAAGTTGTCAAAGTTTTCCCTGGACCAATTTTGTGTTGTATTGTAGATTCCAGAAAGGTAAGAGCACAGAGAAAAGCCTACTGTGTCTGAACAGACTGTGACGGGCATATAAACCGGAAGTAAAACATACTGCTTACCTTGTGAACACTGGTCAAGGCATTTAGGAAAGAGAAATCTAAGGAGAAAAAAAAATGTATTTCAAAACCACTTATTTCAGAGTCATCATTATTTCCCACAAAAGCATAAAGCTGACTGATAATTAAAGTGTCAGGTGGTCCTGAGCGCTGAGACCTATAGTTATCCAAGACATTCATAGTTTTGCACTGAAGTTCATGTTCCACAGAAATTCCTACATGGCAGCCAGGTGGTAGTGGCACACTTTTAATCCCAGCACTTGGGAGGCAGAGACAGGAGGATCTCTCTGAGTTCGAGGCCAGACTGGTCTACAAAGTGTGTTCCATGGCAGCCAGGGCTACACAGAGAAACTTTGTCCCGAAAATAAAAAAATTAAAAAAAAAGATAATTAAAATAAGAAAAAAAATTAAAATTCCCAACTATTATAATGCTCCTTTTAGAGAAGGGAGCTACCACTAATGAGTTTTATCAATTCCCATAAGCATGAACAACATACCAGCAGTCAGACATGGTTTTCTGTTATCTATTAAGATGAGAGGAGTAGGTGGAGGGTTCGTAAGGAGGCTGAGCATCTTGCCCAAGGCATTCCACACGTGGGCCTGAGGCAAGGTCTAGGTCTGTCTGGGTCCACAGAGCTCCATGGTTCCCAGATCAGCAAGTCAGATGCTTAGGAGCACAAGCTTCATTCTTTAATTAATTTTATAAAATAGCTGGACAAATACCATGTGAACCAAATTTGGTAACTCCTACTTTAGGCTATGAATCCAGTTCCCTTCCTGACTCTCATAATTACTTAAGATTCCTAGGAAGAACTCTCATGTGCTACCAGCAAGACCAAAAGATCAGGAACAAAGGAAGGGCTAGCCATACCAGAGGCTTTGACTTCAGAGTGTGATTATATAAGTCACTGAATCACCTGCTACACAGCACATACATTCCTGGAAGCATCTGTGTCTCTAAGTGCCTGTGACTTTGGGTGCAATCACTTAGGCCCTTCTTGGGCCCTGCTTCCTTTCTCACTGAAGCCCATGTCAATTCACAGAGATTTCCCACAAGGCATCACATCCTATCACAAGGCTGGACACAAAACCTCTGACATGGGAAGCGGTCAATAATGCTGATGTAAAAACTGGAGGAGACAAGTATTTAGAACAAATGGACTTGTATGTTGCCTTAATTACCTTTCTATTGCTGTGATAAACCAAGGCAAATCATTAAAAAAAAGTGTTTAATTGGCAAATGGCCTTAGAGGGCTAGAGTCCATGATGGAGGAACAAAGGTAAGGTGGCAGGAACAGCTGAGAGCTTGATCCAAAAGTACATATTGATATAAAACTAGGAGGCAGAGGTGAATTACTAGAAGGCAGAGTACTGTCAATCACTCTAGTATTTTGAAACCTCAAAGTCAGTGACATACTTCCTCCAACAAGGCCACACCTCCTAATCTATCCCAAACAGTTCCATCAACTGGGGACCAGGCATTCTAAGATATGAGCCTGTGGCAGGTCATTCTAATTCAAACCACCACAGATGGTGGTTTATCCTGCTCTGTGCCTTTTTAGGACTTCATACAAATCAGAGTCATGGGGTACTTACTGCATACACCGTGGGCTGATGTGTTCTACAAACCAAACATGTGTACAAGCCTGTCTCATTCTGGTGGGGAGGGAAAATGATTACAGTTCTCTTCAACACCACATCGTGGGCTGGAGGTGGTCCTAAGTGTCTACCTGTGCTCCATGTAGCAGCTCAGGGGCTCCACACACACTGTGACGGCACCAACGGTGAAGTAGGACTTGACATTTGGGTCTGGGTGAGTTTGCAGGGCCTGGACAACGTCAACAATATCTGTGTAACTAAAGGGAGAAAACACACGGTTAGCTTCCTGGTTGGGGCTACAGAATAGGAGAAGAGGGGAGCGCTGAGTGGCTGAGTGGACAAGGGCTGAAGACCCAAAGCAGAAGGCTGTTCCAGAGTTCCTTAGTGGTACCTCACTTTATGATCCAGAGCCCCTAGAATCCACAACATGCTTCTTCATCCCCAAGTTCTTTGGTTCCCCTAAAGGGGAAGAGTGGGTGGAAGAACCAACCTACTCTGGAGATAAGATGTGACTGTGTTTTCTGGTCAGAACTCAGGGGCTCCTGCCAGACTCTGTTTTCTTTAGTTCTTTCCTCTCCCTCCCATTTCACAAGGTCATCAGATCTGTCAAATACCATTTCTAGCCCCATCTTCTGCCTGGAACTCCCTCCAATCTTATTTACAGAACCAGTCTGATGTCTTCACTTAGGAGTGAACATGTTTGTAATCCAAACCCTCGAGCTGGTTCCTCCCAGGTTCCTGTTATTCTAAGCCCAGAGGACTTCACTCTTTCGGACACTGGGCCAAAAGATCCGAGTCCTCTTTGACTCCACTGTTCTCTTACCCTTCAGCATACACCTGAAGAGATCACTGCTCACACTCCCACTGGGTCAGAGTGCACCGTACTTTACCTAGGCCACCCCAATGGCCGCCCAGCTGCCCCCTTACTTTCGTCCTGCCTCACTGCCAACTGTTCTCAACACAGGAGCCAGAGGGATCTGCTAAGCCCTTTGACAGATCACATTACTGCTCTGCGCAAAACTGGTTTCTGTCTCAGTGCAGAAGCCGAGCCCCTCACTGTGGGCCAGGCAGCCCTGTACCGTCTGACCTCTCACAGCGCAGGGGAATGGCATTACTTCTCCATCCCTTCCCTTAATCCAAGCACTTTGGCCTCCTGGGTCCTCTCTGAACTTGCCAGGCATACTTCTACATTTGTACTCTGCTCCCTCAGGCTGGGATGCTCTTTTCCCCTGGCATCTGCCTGGCTGGCTGGCTTCCTTTGGGTCTCTGCTCGGGTGGCACTCGGTTGGTTTTGTGGTGCTGGGGATCGAACTCACAGAGTATTACACATGCTAGTTGAGTACTGCACCACTGAGCAACGTCAGCTGGCACCTTATGGAGACATCTTGGGCCTTCACACATTGCAATAATGGTCATGCTCCTTTGGACACCCTGTATCCCCTCCCCCAGTTTGTCTACAAAGCACTGACTGTCAGCTATAGTCTCTCCTTGTTACTTTGTTTTCTCTGTGTGCATCTTTAGTCCCATCTTCCCTCATTTATCTGCTCACTGTCTCTGCAATAAAGCGGCTGTTCAGTGTTACAGTTTCTGAAGCCTAAAGCAATTCAGATCAATAAAGGGGACATTCGACCTCCAGCAGACCCTGGGATGACTCTAAGGGGACTCTTTACCTCACAGGGGACAGCCCTGTCCCAAGGGACCAGACTATCACCAAAAGGTCTGAGTCTATGGAGGGAAGTCAGACCTGAGGGTATCTGGCAGATCAGAGGACCTGCATCTGTGTGGGCCTTTGGGAGAGCAGTGGGAGGTGGGGGAGTGGGTGCAACCTGCCCGAGCTATGTCCCGAGTTCCTACACACAACTCACCTGTAAAAAGGCCCTCGGCTTTGTCCCAGATTAGAACTTTATCCTCAGTCCTGCCCAACCATCAGAGCTGCAGGGCAGACGGGGTGTGCTAAGTTCTAGTTTCCCATAGGCGTCTGGCAGCTCCAGGGGTGTTTACTTATTTATTTTTTTTTTATTTTATACAGGCTCTCACTATGTAGCCCTATGGCTACATAGTGGCTTGGAACTTGCTACCTAGAACAGACTGCCCTCCAACTTGTGGAATCCTACAAGATTTCTGATGGGGAAGGACCCCTGTGAGTTCAAGGCTAGCATGGGCAAGGTAACAAGCGGGTGGTTAACCAAGGCAATGGAGCAAGGCCTGTCTTTTTTTTTCAAGATGTATTTATTTTATGTCAAGATGTAAAACTTCTGAAAAAGAAGAGCCCTTTTATAACCACATTTATTTCCCTTTGCCTACTCTATCCCTAAAAGCTTGGGAACTACAAGTCCGATTCTTAAGATTAAAAGAGCACTCTAGGACCTGGGGTCAGGTCTAGCTCAGTTGCTAGAGTGGAAGCCACAGGTTCAATTCCCAGCTCATATAAACTGGGCATAGTGACCCATGCCTGTAATGCCAGCATCTGAGATGCAGACCAAAGTTCACAGTCATCCTCAGCTACACAGTAAAGCTGGCCATGAGAAATGAGACCCTGCCTCAAACACAAAACAAAAAATAAAAACCCTTTAATTCCATTTTTGAAACAACAGTTTTATTCAATGTCAAAGCTCAATACTACTTTCTCTGAGATGGAAAACAGGTAGAAACAAGCCTCCCTGGAGACTAAAGAGAACTCTACCCTACATACCACAAGTTCTTCTCCAAAGACATGTTGATGGGAGTGGAGGAGCTTGGGAGATGGCTCATCATTTAAGAGTGCTTGCTGCTCTTCCAGGGGTCCTGAGTTTGAGTCTCAGAACTCACACTGCACAGCTCACAGCCATCTGTAACTCTAGCTCCAGAGGATCTGATGCCCTTCCCAGGCCTCTGTGAGCACTAGTCTACACATGACATACACAGATACAAAAATGATATACACATAAAAAAACCAAAAACCAGGACTGGAGAGATGGCTCAGAGGTGAAGGGCACTTGCTGATCTTACAGAAAATGTGGGTTCAGTTCCCAACACTACATGGTAGCTTAAGATTGTCTCTAACTCCAGTTCCAGGGGAATCTGACGCCCTCTTCTGGTCCTCATGCGGACACTGCATGTACACGGCATACGTACATACACAGAAGCAAAACACTCACACACATAAAAAAATCTTTAAAAAAATCAGAGATTCACTGATGAAAACAGAAGCTGGATTTGAGAGACAAGCCAAGTGTTATGGTGAATATCTGCAATCCAAGCACTCCGTTGGCTGAAGCAGGATGATCACAAGTTCAAGGCTAGCCTGGACTACATAGTAAGATGAAAGAGGGAGGGAATTTTTTTTTTAAGATTTATTTATTTATTATGTATACAGTGTCCTGTCTGCATGTTTCCTTACACTGCAGAAGAGGGCATCAGATCTCATTATAGATGGTTGTAAGCCACCATGTGGCTGCTGGGAATTGAACTCAGGACTTCTGGAAGAGCAGTCAATGCTCTTAACCTCTGAGCCATCTCTCCAGCCCAGGAATTCTTGATATGAACAGCCCTTGGCATCTTCCTTTACCAACAACCTCAATGTCTAGTGTCAAGGACTTGTATAAACTATAAAGCAGGTAGCTGTATGTTATCTGTTGGCTCTAAAAAAAAAAATGGGTCAAATCTATAAGTGTCTTAGTAAAGAGCAACAGCATTTAGCTGTTTGGTTTTTTTTTTTTTGTTTGTTTGTTTTTTTTTGAGACAGACTCTCATATAATCCAGGTTGGCCTCAAATTCGATCTTCCTGCTCCCATCTCCTAAGTGCTAGAATTATAAGTGTGTGCCATCATGGCTGGGGTCAGCCATTATTCCATCTATTGGTGCCCCTCATACCTTGTGGTATGATTGGGTGAATGCTGGGTCTGTGCTGCATGAGCTGGTTCTTACAGCAGACCAGAAGCAGCTAACTATCCAACATTTTTACAGACTTGTAGAGTCAGAGATAAGGAATCAACAATATTCTCTAAAATAATGGATCATGGAAACGACCTTAGCTGTGTACACTGACAAGCTGGCAAGTTCTCTTCCGGGTCTCCACTCCCAGTGACTCTCAGTTCCGGCAAGGGCAGAACAGAAGGTGGTGATGCTGGGTTGACCCATTCCTCTGACTAGCAGAGGCAACAGAAAACCTCAAGAAAACAAGTGGCTTCAAGGCCCAATTCTCCCTCTGACAAGTCTATGGCCTAAAGGGCTGACAGAAGGGAAATGAGACGGGGTCAGACTGCAACAAGGTCTATCACTGCAGGCAGGTCCCAAGGGGACACTGCCAGTGGACCACCATCCTAGCTCCTTCCAGGTCCCATCATTACAACCAGGAGTCCAAACAGAGCTTTGGATCTGGGCCTATTCTTAACTGGAAACAACTAATTATTGTGAGAACAGCACAAAGCTTCTTTACAACCATAACACCAGAAACAAGCCCAGTCCCCGTTCTGTTCCCTTCTGGGCTCTGGTGATAAAGGTCCAGGTGCAAGGTGTTCCTCCATGGAAGGCCGGTGAACAGGAGTCCTCCCTTCTCAGCTGGGGAGACAGCTCAGTGGGTAAAGCATTTGCTCTGCAAACATGAGGATGTGAGTCTGAATCCCCAGCACCCAGGTGAAAAGAAAAGCAAGACATGGCTGTGCCCACCTGTACCCCAGTGCTGTGAGAGACAGAGACAGGAGCTGCCAGCTTAGCTCCAGTGTCAGTGACAGATGCTGACTCAAAGGAGTAAGACAGACAGACAAACAGCAAGTATACAAGATGCAAAGACATCCTATGTCCTCTTCTGGCTCTAAGGATGATAAGTACACAGGACACAAATTCATACATATACATCTACATCACACACACACACACTCACACGGGCACGGGCAGGAATCCACCTTTCCTCTGACAATAATGGTACTTATAGGGACTTCAGAATAAGGCAGATGAGGCTCCCATACCTAGATGGCAAGGTTTAAAGACTATTATCAATCACTCTATGAATTACTGTAGAATCTTTACCAGATTCCCTAATTCCTCACCTCTTGGACATACTACCATATGGAAGCCAAAATCAAAACATGTGTAGCTATCAGTTACCCTTAGCCACAGTATGGCAACAGCATCCTGGCATTTCTGAGGAGTGCCCCTAGCATTAGGGCACATACAGTGTAACAACAATGACAAGGTCCCCATCCTCACTTCCATCCCCAAGTCTCCATCACTCACCCTTGTAACACCACCAGCAGTCTGGTCTTCTTGCGGATGTAGGCTGACTGTCGGGCAGAGCGGTTCTGTTGGGCCTCCAGGGCACTGGAAAGGTATTTTTGGAAGTGGGCAGCATGGAAACACTCAGAGCTGTCCATGATTTGGCGGTATACCATCCATCTGGAAACAGCAAAGGTAATCTTAGCGTAAGGCTACATATGGCCTGGTCCTGGGAAGCTCAGTCATGGATTTAAATACGAGCAGTACTTTTAAAGACATGCTGCTATCTATGGAGAGAGAGCTATTGGAGCATCACAGAAAAAGACAGCAGCCTCTAGCTGGGTTAGAAGCCCACTATCCCGAAACCAAGATCCTTGGATCTTTTGTAGGAAATCTCCGTCCACCAGGAAAGACAGATAATGTACAGTCAGAAGGCCTCAGCAGTGAGAAAGACTTCTGACCTGACAGTGATTTCCTGAATAAAATAGCTTTAGTTCCATGCTTGGTAAAACTAGTAGGAAATGGGTAAGGTAAAAAATTCAGAATGTTTTAGAACAAGAGCCAGGAATGGTGGCACATGCCAGTAATGCCAGCATTCAAGAAGAGAAGCAGAGAACTTGCAATGAATTTGAGGCCGCCATCTCAGAGAGACAGGGGCATGGGTGGGGAGAGGGAGAGGAAGAAAGAGAGAGGAGAAACAGAGGAGGGGGAGGGAGAAGAGGGAGGAGAGAGAAGGAGATAGGGAGGGGGAGGAAATGGGGAGGGAGAGGGAGGAGGGAGGGAGGGAGAGAGAAGAGGAGAGGAGAGGAGAGGAGAGGAGAGGAGAGGAGAGGAGAGGAGAGGAGAGGAGAGGAGAAGAGAAGAGAAGAGAAGAGAAGAGAAGAGAAGAGAAGAGAAGAGAAGAGA
>CABHPH010000796.1:0-27973 GCA_902168325.1 Peromyscus nudipes
CTGAAAATACATAGGGAACTAAAGATAAACCTATCACTTAATGGTATTGGAAAAGGACTCTAGCATGTACTTTGGGTAGAAATTTGCTCATGTTTGGGAACAAAAATATCTGTAAGTAAAGTAAGAAACCTGCAAGATGACCTAATTTATAATGGGATCAAGTGATAAGAACAATTTAGGATAATAATTAATTTATAAACAGACAGTATAGAAGATGAAAATATTTACATTCAAGATCTATCTACTTATATGCATTTCAATATTATGTTAAATGAGTGTCCATTTTGTATATGCTTTTACTAGCAGTGTCTTCTTTTGAGATAGGGTCTTGCGATGTAGCTCAGGCTTTATTCTAACTCACAATTCCCTCCAATACTAGCCCTCCAGTTGTGTGCCACCACCCCACCATTTCAAATTACTTTTCTCATAGAAGCCATGCTTCGCAATACTACAGACATGGATGGATATAAATACAGCATTCAAATTTATCTCATAATGATTTTATATTGATATTTTATATAATTGTACTAACTTGGATTAACACCGATGTTATATCATGGTCTGTCATTCACTGACAGTACCTTCAAAATCGTATATTTATTATTTATTTTGAACTAGTGAAGTTACTTGATCAACCCATTTTAATACTGTAAATAATGATAAATGTTGTGGCTTGGTTTTGGTTCCTATGAAGCTGCTACTATTAGAGTTCTCAAGTTTTTATTTTGATAAATTGGAGTTTAATCTGACCACTGCCATTCACAATTAGAGTCTAAATTTCCCGTATTAGTGTTGAAAATGTAGAAGAAGATCCTACCATTTTTAAAAGCGGATGACTGGGTTACAGATATTTTAATGGGAATATTTTTTAAGCTCTCATTTTTACCACAAGCGTATGCTTCCATCTGTCAAATTTGCACACTGAGGAAAGGAGATTAACAACTGTTCTTCCACAATCTTTCTGATCTG
Source organism: Peromyscus nudipes (assembly GCA_902168325.1). Lineage (NCBI taxonomy): Eukaryota > Metazoa > Chordata > Mammalia > Rodentia > Cricetidae > Peromyscus > Peromyscus nudipes. The sequence goes on from CABHPH010000796.1 coordinate 970, forward strand.
ATTCATGTTCAACAGTATTGACAAAATGTTATTTAAAAGTCTATATTTTAAATTCATTGATTTGTAATTGATAGATTGCTTTGGTGGTTATGAAAGCCTTGCTATTTCTTTTGAATATATGTTGTATTTATATGATATTTCCTCTGTGTTGTGAGAAAGATACAACTAAAAAGACCAGAGGCTACAGATTGCTTGGGAAAGACTGGGAAGTGTCTTTGAAAGAGCTGTGAAACCTACTTTTAGTAATGAAGATACATGTGTATGTGTGTGGGTGTGCGTGTGTGCATATGTGTGTGTGTGTGTGTGTGTGTGTGTGTGTGTGTATGTGCACATTCACAAATGCACAGGACTTGATATTTATGAATGAAGAAAGTACCACCCTATATAGGTCATCAAATTAATGAACCTTAATTAAGGGTAATTATCACTAGGAAGAGTATTACATAATCAAAAAGCCATTACAGTTAAGGATCATCCCAATAGATTGTTTTCTGAAGAATTGTACAAGTATAGATTTCTCTGAAGATTCATTTTGCCTTTCATTAATTGAGCTGCACAGCGATTTTTCATATGTGTTTATGTTATAATTTAAAAACATTTTCTGAAGTCTTTCTTGACTGATATAATAAATTTTGTGTATATAACATCTAAGAAAGACAGGGAGTGTAAAATTGATACTGGTGAATCTATATTTGTTATTAAATGCCTTCAGTGTCACACTGTCTTCTAAAGTACAAGCCAAACTCGTTAGAAAATCTAAAGTAGCTATAATATGCATGTATACATGGAATGGAATTATTGAGATAAACACAGCCGGACTGTTTAGTCATTTGCAGGTAGCTGAAGGGGAAATGATTGCACTGAGACACTAATTTCACCAGTGTCTCCAAGAGTATGGACATTGCTTCGTTGTTAGAGGTAGAAGTACAAAGGCTGGTGGTTTCTTTTCTGCAATCCTTTTTTTAACATATGTGATTATAAGAATTGGTTTTATGACATTTTCTTTCTCTATTTTTCTCTTATGTTTCATACAATGTATTTTGATTATAGTTTCCCCTCCCTGAACTCCCACCTCTACCTTCTATTGGAAAAGAAAATAAAAAGACATCTAAATAATAATAAAATAAGATAAGATAAAACAAAAAATAACAATCCATAACACTACAAAACAAACAGAAGAAAAAAAAGCCCAAAGAAAAAGCCTCTGCATTTTCCATTCTTCTATAACTGTTGACTAGCTAATAAACTTATTATAATTATCTTTGATGGAAATTGTGTTCTTGGGAACCAACCTACAGTAATAAATATGAGATTACTAATATTAGAGAGAAAATTACTTTTGTGTTGAAATAGATTCTTCAGAGTCATTTAGGTGCTAAAGGATGGAATAAACACCAATATAATTTAATGGTCTATTACTTGCTCTATATTTTTTTCTTTTTCTGATTATTATTGCTACCCTTATGAAGAAAATATGTTATATGACTATTTTCAAGGTACAATATCAGGCAATTTTACTTTCACATTTCTTGAGTGTTCAAAAATAATGCATGATGGAGGTATTGACAGAATATAAATCTTCCTTTTATAAATGAGAGTATTACAAAAATTAAACTCTCTGTGGCCACTCAGAATGCTTCTTATTCCAGTTGAATTTTATATTAAATTTTAAGTTGCCTAATAGCAAGATGGGAACCCAAACTTTTGTGAACAGATTTTGCCAGATGAAATGATTACCCAATTTATTCTAGTATATTAAAAAACTCAGGAGTCAGAAATTGAGATGAAGACCCAAAGAATTCAAGGAAAGTGGAGCAATTGGCCGACCTTCTCTCCAAGTTCTTTGGACTGTCTCTCCCTGGAAATTCTCCCCAAACTCCCCTTGAGTCTCTTCTTTATGGTGATATTTTTTTGTACCAAAATGTTATATGTTAATAAATAAAGTAGCCTGGGGGTCAGAGCTATTAACAAGCCATAGCCAGAGTCTGGAGTGGTGGCGCACACCTTTAATCCCAGAACTAAGCAGGCAGAGCTAGATAGATCTCTGTGTGTTCAAGGATATAGCTAGTATTGGAGACACAGGCTCCAACGTGTGCCTGGAGGTCTGTACAAACAAGCAGTGACGAGGCAGTCAGGTGGTTGGGTTTACGACCAATGAGAAGGCAGAACAGAATTCTATAAAAAGACGAACGCATAGGAAATACCTCCCTTTTTCTCGGAGAGGTCGTTTTGGCGGAAGAGGCTAGCCAGCGGCAAGCGGGTAAGGCTCTTAGCTCTGACCTCTTGGGTTTTTCTCTTTACCTTGGCTTTGTGTTTCTTCTTTAATACGACGGTTGGATACACCTACACTTCTTGACCTCTCTAGCCATCCTGCACTGTCCTCCAATAATTTTATGGCTAATCACAGTCAGCCAATCATTGACTCTGTCCTAGATTCAAGGTTGCTTTATTGGCACAGTGGAATGACTGTAAGGACAGCTCTCCTGCAAAATTTCCCCCTTTTTGTCTAAATAAAAAGGAAAAGTTTTAACTCTAATAAAGCAAAACTGTATACAGTAAGAATGATTTTCAGGTAATGTCTAAATAGAAAGGAAAGGTAATGACGTTAACAAAAATGAAAAACATACAATAAGAACAATTATCAAATAAGAAATACAATCATGTCAGTCCATATGTAATTGGCAAGTGTAGAGAAATTACTTCATTAACTGTTGTATCCTGAAGAGTCCAAAGTTTCATACCTAATTAACTTTCTACCATGATTTGGGAGAACTGCAACTATAACTATATAGTCTTCCACCCCATCAAAGATCTGAGAAGGATATACTATTATCTAAGTAAGCAGGAAGTGCATAGCAAGTAATTTCCAAAACTAAGAGAAATGTCAGAAACAACTGGCTGCCTGGATAGTCACTCAGAATTTCTCTTTAACACTGAGGCATCCATCTTCAGCCTACAGGCCTAGTAATCTGAGAAAAAGTTGCTTTTCTTTATTTTTATTTTTATTTTTATTTTTTGCATCCTGCTGGTCTAGTTTGGATAGTATACTGTTAGCAACTAAGACAAAGGCAGTTTCTTTGTCCAAATGGCTAGTTTTTACCATAATGAAAACAAACTTCATATGGAGTTTCTTCGATGCCCATCAACCTCTTTTGAAGCAAATTGGTACTGTCAGGAGCAGGCATATCTCATTGCCATGAAAAGCCTTATGTTATTATTCTGTAAGTCTTTGAAGCGTTTGAAGAGCATCTATCTATCTAAATATATCTGTGTATGACCTTGAAATATACCTAACATGACTATAAGTTTGACTATTATAGATGACTATTAATCTGTATTTCTTAATTATATATTATATTTTTAAATGAACTGTACAAACACAATACCCCAAACAAGAGTATAAATATGCATACAATATAACAAAAATAATTTCAAATTTGTACCAACATATAAAAATACATATCAATGTAAAATATTTTGAGATTAATGTCTCAAAATAATTTAGACTGTGGGCATTAGTATATTTGGGGGGACTTTGAGAAAATCAGGGTAATATTAAGTAATGGCTAGAGTAGTTTGTGAGGATGGACCATTTTAGCCAGTAGCCTTGAAGCTGTTTGGATGCAGAATTCTGAGGATACATAACAGAGACATTTTGAGATGCTGGATCACTTGGGCCTTCTGTTTTTTATTGGTATTTAGTCTCCTTATTCTGAAAATACATAAACTTTGAAAATTACGTGCATGTCTGTATTAATACAAGTACAGACTATGTGTGGTACACAAGTTAGCCAAAGATTTTTTTTTTATGTTTGAGCAAGTAAAATATACATTATGTGTTTTGTAGTTTTTCTAGTTTTATTTCTTTACATCTGAAGCCAGGATTTTCAGGAGGTCTTCCCTGATCAAACCTGATCCATGCCAACTTGGAAGAAATCCATAGCCTCTCATTTCCTGTAGAAATAAAAGCATAACCTCTTGACCAAAGTAACAAATCTTTTGACATCCATTTTGTAGTCAAGACATTTTTAACATATAAAGTTTGGTTTTATCCAGGAGTTTTTGTAATCCAATATGTCTTAGCAGCTGTCATCCCTTCATTAGCAATCAGAAAACCTAAAGACAACACAATAATATACAAGATCCAGACTCTGTGTATTTCCCATTTTATGTGTTTTATTATTATTTATTATTTATTTTTATTTTTTATTTTACTTTTCATTTTAAGAACTTTATTATTTTTAAACTATTTGTTTATTCCATGACTATATTTACTTTTTATCTTCTCTCTTATATAGAGCCTTATACAAGTTTTTAAACATACTGTAACCCACTTAGAGGATTTTTACCCTCTGGATCTGACTTTATTGAGCATCTATATTGTTCTTTGATCACATGAGATGAATCTTAAACTGATATTTCAGCCACTGACATTGCTCAGCTTAGTGAATGGAGCTAGCACGTGGCAGTTTTCAGCTGGCTCCATCCTGCAGGCAGCTGCTGGCAGATGCTTCTCTATACTGAAGCTGGAATGAGAGGCACAAGACTAGGAAGCTGTATTTGACTCTTTTTTGTGTGTTTAGAACCTTTTTATATCTTTCCTAGGTCTTATGTGGATGTAGGTGCTGGATGCTTGGTCACCATTTATAGGCAGATTTCTCTGTCCCTGCAGCCTGTTTCCAAATCACCATACAGAGACATTGATTACAAATGCTCCGCTGGGAGCTTAGGCTTGTCTCCAGACAGATCTTACAACTTGAATTTACCAAGTTCTATTAATCTATGTGCTGCTTCAAGGCTCATTTACCTCATGTACATAATTCCCATTCTGCTTGCTCTGCATCTCATGGCATCTTGCTCTCAACCCTGCCCTTCTTCTCCCCAGCATTCTCTCTGCCCCCCAAATCCTACTAGCCATTAGCCAATCAGCTTTTTATTAATAATGAGAGCAACACATTTGGCATTATCACTGTTGATTTTCCAATGTCTCCTTCCACTGTAAACAGAATTTTTCTCTCAGTGTTATGAAGCAGAACCCATATATCTGGCACATGGCTGCATTTGGTTACAGGAATTAAAGACAGGGCTGATTGGCACTTCTCTGGTAACAGAGTAAATGCTTTAGTAAGTATCTTAGGTCATGCCACAGAGAGGGAGAGAAGCCATGCTCACTTTTATAAAGAAGACTAAGACCAAGAGTACTGGGGAAGAGCTATAAAAAAAAAAGAAAAAAAGAAAAAGAAAAGAGACCAGGAAAACTCCTGCATAATGAAGATAAATGTTACTGCGTTTAGGCCCTCTAATGAAATGAGGCATTTTTTATTAGTCTTTAGGTAGATCCTTAGCATCTTATTTCAGATCTACATGGTAGCTTAGAAGAGACTGAAGGGGTGTGCAAATAAGACCATGATACAAAATAAGAATGCCAGGTCAATGACAACACTGAGGCCAAAACAGAAGGAATAGGTCTGTGTATGTAGCTCTTTACTTCAACCTGAAATGGGTAAGCAAAAGAACATAGTTAGAAGAGCTTGTAACACAGTAGAATATATATTCTGTGATGATAACCTTGAAGCCTCAACTGAAATGACAATATAGTCCTAGAATACATGAGAACATTAGCAGAGTCCTTGGCATGTGATTTACACAGAATAGCACTCTACAGTATAATCTTAAACACACACATTTATTTATAAATGTCTGTCAAATGCTCAGCATTGCCAGGCAAGTGAACGTGAGCCATGGTGGTGCTAGGTAGTGTTTAACTAGAGCCTGAGATTTGCCAGTACATCAGCAAGCACTAGGTCTACAGGAGCTTAAAGAAAGGAGGACACAAGATGGTTCTGAGGTGTTAAGACAGACAATGATGCTATTATTAAAGGGGGAAGGGTGTGTTTTGTAGATGACAGTCACTCTTTGATTTGGCGTGGCTTAATGTGGACATAGTGATGGTTCTTACACAACAGCTGGATACACAATTTGGGATATGGGCAGATATAAGATTTACAGATTTGATTTTCAATGAGTACATAACCCTACTGTACATCATTTACACTTCAAGTTACTGGAAATTTTACTGGCTCCATCTGCACATGTGCCATCGCACCACAATCTCCAGAGTTCTGCTCTATTCTCCATCATCTGTTTCTCGTGAATTTTCTGTTATTCTTTGTAGAGATGACACATCCTTTCCATTTTATTTCAGGAAACAATATTGCAGCAGGTTTCTGTTTCTGCCACAATATGATTTCTAAGTCATAAAATTGTGGGCTTCAGAGGAGTATGATTGACAGCTTGTAGTCTTTACCTCCTCCAAAGCAATGCTATATGAGAGATGTTTTGATTCCATGCAGACCTTTAAGCTTCTTGAGAGCAAGAAGATGGTATGCAATTTGGCCTGCATTTGAAAGATAAGTTGTATCTAAAAAAATCTAAACAAACCATGTGCTGAAATTTCTTCCATTCTACTGCTATCCTTTTATGGTTGAAATGACTTTGCTCTTTCAATTCCTTAAATTCTAGGTTACTATTTAGGTACAAGAAATTATGAACCTGAGAACTATGTTATTATGGTAACTCTCTGGATACATTGTTAAATGAATATATCCAGGAGTAAGTAGTGACCTTTTGTACTTATCCAATACAAAATAAAAGGCTATATCTTCAGATAGAACTGTAGAATACAAATTTATACCAGCTAAACTCTTTTCAAAGTGCCTTTTTTGAGTAAACTGACCATTTAATATTGCTGGAGTATTATAATACTTCTGAATTTAATTTCATGGAGCATTCTAATGTTTCTTATACTTATTGAGAGCTTCAGGTTTACACATAAAGATTTGGAGGCCACCTCCTTCTACATAGGATTTTGTAACATGATTGATGTTTTTCCTTTTCTGTTTCTTTCCCAGTCTACACACCGGAATCGAGCCATGAGTCAAAGTCTCAGCACAAGGGACAGAAAAGCAATACATACTCCCACCGAGGACCGTTTTAGATACTCTACAGTTGACCAGACAAGTCCCTACAAGAACATCTGCCAACTCCCAGGTCTATGTCTAAGCAATTTCTTGAAGGACAAGGAATTGGGAGGAGTTATGAAACACTCAAGGGGTGCTTACGAAGCCATCACCTCAGAAGGGACACAGAACTTGAGGACCACTGTGGGACCAAGCTTTCTGAAGCCAGCAACAAAGACAGAAGGGCTCTCCATGTTCTCGGAGAAACCAAAAGACCCAGCAGCTCTGTCCCGACAGCACTCAACCTTCACAGGCAGGTTTGGACAGCCACCCAGAGGACCTATCTCCTTACACACATACAGCAGGAAGAATGTTTTTCTCCACCACAATTTACACACCACAGAGTTCCAGACTCTGGGGCAGCAGGATGGGTAGTTAGACCCTTGCCCTGTGAACAATAGAGATGGCTACTGCTCCATGTGCCATGTAAGAGTGGTCATGTTCATTTTACTAGTTTTATTTTTAGCTGTAAGCAAAGACTTATGGGCCTTTTCTTTTATTTCTAAGGATGAGGGTTTGAGTATGTTGACTTACTAGGCTGAATTGTGCAGAAGACTTTGTTGTCTATGGAAATACACATATACAATGGATGGAATCATCTTGCTGACTTGTGTAGTCGATAAGTTATTTATATTTTTTCTGTATAACTTGCTAATATGAATTGAGATTTCAGAAGGTAATGTCAAATAGCTCTCTGATTACGGTGTTACTATAAAGTAGGTTAGAGGAATGAGTATAGGAAGGAACTGTACAGTTTTAGATTAAATAGTTGCTAGAAAGAGAGGAACGGACTTTAAAGCTTATACTAGACGGTGTGTTTGTTAGTGGAATGAAGCTTGTGTGCATGTAACGTGAGATACCTTCATCTCTCTATTACATACATTCAAGCTTGTGGAGCTATTGGGAGGGAAGGACCATTTATTTGTTTTTTTAAATGTTTAGTTACCCTAGTTCACAAAGGATAGAGAGCCACAGCTCTACTCTTCACAAGGTTTTGCTTTTTTTTTTAAATTTCTACTGATATAAAAAGTATCACAGAATGAAGTGACAGAGTCAGCTGAACTTTGCCAAATGGCACACTTTGTGGGTATTGCCATGGATAAATGAGAACATTTTTTTCTTTAAATTTCAAAGATTTATTATTCTAAAAAATATATATTCTTTTACTTCACTTTCTTTTTATTCTCAAAATACTCATTTATTTTTATATGCACCCAGGTTTACTTTATACTCATTAACCCATGGTATTTTAATTAAGAAACAGAAAGAACAGTTTTTGTTTTGTTTTATTGTTTTGCTTTTTGTAACCTATATATAAAATTCTGGCTATGCACTCTACTAGATTTGCAACCAAAAGTAAAATACGTGAACTTTGGCAATTTGATCTATGAAATCAATCTCTCATCAAAACACTTTAATCTCATTAGGTGGCAAACATTAGTCTTCGACATGTAAGGCCTGATGTTTTGCCTACTTGAGTGCATAGGAGGTAGATCAAAACAGCTAAATAGAAACATTTTGCTCATGTAGTTATAGAAGAGTATCAAATGGCCGTTGCCTTAGAGAAAGATCAGGGCTAGTAACTACTCACATTCCATATAGTGGGTGTATTGAGACTCTCAAGCCCACTGCATGTCCTGCTTCTAAAGCATTCTCTAATAGACAGGCTCAATCAGCATGCACAAATGAGACGAACAAAGGGAAAATGACACTCTAGTTACAGCATGCCATCTGACTAAGCTGCTGAAGTTAAAGCCACACCTAACATGCATCGCCTAATATAAAAATGTATTTGAACTCTACACTTTGGGGGAGAACCCTGAGATGCCCGTCCCAGCTTTAACTACTGGTTTGGCTATGTTGTACTTCTTTTAGTTTTACGGATGAAGACTTACATCATGTAAGCTTTCTTTGGTGTTTGTTTCATGTGTGTTTTTATAATTCTGTTAAAGATAAAAAGACAACTGAGCTTGCTGCCTAACATTTCCAGCATCTACTAGAAGCTGCAAAAGTCATGTGGATGTGCATTATGAGCTAGACAATATTTGTGAAATTATAGGGAAAAAAAGATTAGTTGTAGAATTCAACTTGATTGAACGGAAGGTTGGTTTCTATTCTTAGAATGTTTTAAACTTGTAAATACCCAAGCATGATAAACAAACAAAAAAAAAAGTTGTGTTTTTTTTTTTATTTCTCCAGGATATGGAAGAAAATGCAAGAAAACAAGTAATGTTTTTAAGTTGCATTTTGAAGTTTATAGTTACGTTTTCTTGGAAGATAGCTTTTGAATTATTCTTTGTAAGAAATAATCTATTTAAAAATCCTGTCATTTAATAGACATTTTAAGAGATGTTTTAAACACTAGTATTTTCTTGACAAACCTTTTTTAAATGGGAACATTCAAAAAGAAACCCTGGATTAACCTGCTCAATTTTGAAAGGAAGGGTATTTTTGGAATGATCACCTTGAGACTGTTTTGTATCAGTGTTTTCATTACGGTTCTAGTTTCATTTGTAATACCCAGTGTAACTCAGGCCTGGAGAAAGTTTAAGCCGACTATATTTAATGCAGGTCCGTAACATGGCCTGGGGTTCTTTTCCAAGTTCCTCTGTGTGGCTATCCTAAGTCCTAACAACGTTGTGTGGGCATTCTTTCAGTGGATTGATTTCTTTGTACTAAAATCTCTAGTTTTCTAAGACTGTTCCGCATATTAAATGGTTTTATACATTTCTCCAAGGCGGTACATATCCAAAGACACGATGCCAGGGAAAAAGTGCTTGTTTTTCTGATGTAGCAATGGTCTCCTCCTTTTTCTTCTTTGCATGTATTTGTGTAGCTAAGCTTGGATAACCATGTAAAACTTCTGCTGCAGCTCTTCTCAATGCAGGGTGTGCAAAGAGTCATTTCTTGAAGAACTGTGTCTACCTGAAATAAATGATTCTCACTTTTGTAACCACTGGGATATGGAGCTTTCTTTCTATAAAGTCTGTGTTAGTTTTTCTAGTCTAGTACATATATATATGTACTAAGACTCACCACAGAAACATGTCAACTCCCAGACGATTTCTGCATCTCTGGAGCACCCTCCTTTTGTCTAAATGATGCAATGAAGCAGTTGCTGCCAGTAAAACAGCCAACATGGTTGATGTGAGGGCTTTTTGTTTTTTACTGACATACTTATGTATAAAAAATAGGATGGTAGTTAATATGAAATAATTTCAGAAAATGGCATGCACAAAGTCCCTTAATATAATATGTTTACAGAGGTTGTCAAGAATGATCTGGATATCTCTTCCATGTATTTATGCTTATATATTTTGAGACTTAATCCCAGGCACCTATCACTACCTTCATTGTGACTAACTCTTCTTGCGTTAAAGGAAAATTTCACATTTTTTGTTTTATTTTTCTTGTATGTTCAATAGACAAACTATTACTTATTCCCTGTTTCTGAAAGAGTCAAGAACCTTTCCCCCATATCTACACACTTAAAGATCACATGCCAAAAATAACTGGTCACTTTTCATTGACCTTCCCAGTAATTTAGTTGATAAAAAAAAAAAAACCAAAAAAACAAGGGCAATTTATTAACTGGGGAGTCCTGTTTTCCACATCATTTGTCATTACCTTATCAACTTCCTTACCAATACACTTATCTACAGAAGTAGCTACCTAGGAGTGTCAAGTAGCCCATCTTGGCTTTGAAGTTTTATTTAATAGTTCGTGGTTTCTAGGACCATCTTTATCTATGAACAGTCGGTACCTCTGTTCAAACAATTTAATTTGTCTTTTATTTTGTAACCTTATATCATATTTCGTTATGCATTTCTCATAATCTTTACTTTGGTTGCCCCCTTGACTTTTCCCATCTCCTTGCTACCCCTACCAACTTAAATTTTACCATACCCAGTCATGTTACTTTCTTGATAAAATTTTTATAGTATAAAGATATATAATTTCTTCAGTGTTCTCTCTCTCATTTACATAAGATATATACAGACAAACACACATACACACACACACACACACACACAACACATTTTGAGTTTTCATTTCAGACATAGAAATTGAAAGTACCCTCATATTGTCATGAAAATATGCCCCAACAGCCAATAAGTAAACTTCTTCAAATGTCTATATGATCTCACAATATCAGAATAAGTATCATTCTCTGCTCTGTTCTTTCAGACAATGAGATTTCAAAAATCTGAAATCAGGCAATCAGGTGTATTTCATAATTACATAAAATGACTGGACATTTTTCAATCTATTTACTCAGCCACAGGAATATTCCCTTTGACTGTGAATACCATCCTCTACAAAGGATGTCATCAATCATTTTCTTTTTTTATTGAAAATCCATACAATGTATTCTGATCATGCTTCCTCCTCCCCAATCTGCCCATTTCCCATGCATGCTTCATAGATTCTCTCTCTCTACTTAGAAAACAGACAAATAATAAAAAAAACAAACCAACCACCACCAACAACAATAATGATGGTGATGAAAAAGTACAATATGCAGACACACACAAACACAGGCGCACACAAAACCCATAAAAACACAAACTGGGAAATCATAATATAAAAGCAAAAGACTGGTAAGATATAAAGAAAAAAGCCCAAACAAAACAACATGATACAAATGTTCTACAAAAACATCATTGAGCTTGTTTTGTGTGGGTCATCTCTGCTGGGCATGGGTCCTACACTTAAGTGTGGTTTATATACCTATTGAGACTCCATTGGAGAAGACTAACTTTTCCTTTATAAGCAGTTGTCAATTGGAGACAACGTCCTGGTTAGGGATGGAAATTTGGGTCTACATCCCCCTCTCTGCCCTGGGGTCCCATCTAGTTTGGACTATTTTCTTGATGAAAAATTGTTTAGGAATTTCAATTATAAAACAAAAAATTCACATATTTAAAATTTAATATTTCAGATCACGTATTATATATTCTTTCAAATAATTTCATAGTTATATAAAACATGCTGTTTTATGATTTTTATTTCTCTAATATAGTGAATATTCTCCTATCTGATATATAACTAGTAAAATCAACATCAAAGATTTAAATATCAAAGATGAATCTCATGATTTAAGGGAAGCTGAAAGATCCAATCATTTATTTAACAATGAAAATTCAAAAACAAAATTAACATAGAAATTTAACTTCAGTTGTCAGTGCAGCCAAGTGTGATGATTGGGACATTAAAATAGCCATAATATAGCAGACCATTCATTTATTTCTAGTATTACACAGTCTATACAAGCAGTTAGATGGCAAAAATAGAAAAAAATGAAAAAACATGTCAGTATGTATAAAATACATATATAAATGCAGTCTTGAATTTTACTGGAAGATTGTGAAGCATTATTCTACCCTATAAATTTGAGTTGGTGCCACATGAACTGAATGCTCATTTTCTTGAATTTAAACTAGCTATTTACATTGGCAAATCCTCAAAGTTTGCCTTCCCACAAACAGAATGGATGGCATAAGCATATGTCCTTTAGGTCCAAACAATTGTAATTTAATGACACATGGAAAAGCCTTAGGAACATTCCGTAATCTCCAAACAATGTCTTATTTTAGTTTTATCACAATTCAATTTTTTAAAAGAATATGTGCATAATTGGTACTGTCTTGCACGTCACCAGAAAGTTTGAATTAAAAAAATTTTGTTCATAATATATTAAAGGAAATTCTTCTATTAGTATTGTAGTAAGCAGTGGCATTCATAATTGTCTATATGCTGTTGACAATAAACTGCATTTTAATATATAATGGACTCCTAATATGAAGTCAGAGAGTTTGGAAAATGTTTACAAAACACAGTAGGTCAAGAAACAATATGTTAGACAAATGGTGACAAACTAATATCTAACTACTCAGTGGAGTTACAACATCCCTGAATTCAAACACAGAATAGGTACAAAAATGTCTCACCAGGTTAGTCATAGAACCAATAATCTACATTAGATGTCACAACAATCATATAACTATATTAAACTCTAGTTAGAATTACTGTCAAGATGCAATCATACTTCATACTAAAGTTGTTTGTGTGCATTTTTCATGTGAGGCTCTACAGCTCTACTTACAAAGTTTATTTTTGCATTCTTGGGAACCAAGGATCAAATGAATGTATTCTTAAATCTTTCCATTACAAGAATTTGTCACTTTCCTGGCATATTCATGCTCATAAAAATTGACACTTTGTCATTGTACTTCTAAGTGTGGAAATAAATTGAAGAAATAGAATCTAGATATATAATGTGTTAAGTTCAAATACCATATCTAAAAGTTTCTTAGTGTGTTCTGTTTGGGGAGCTTCTGTGTTAGTTTTAACATCTGTACATGGGATCACAATAAGACTGTCTCCTATGAATTTCATGGAGTTGAAAGAAAATAATATTTATAAAGCCCTAGCACAGAACACATATTTAGATATATTTAATTGTTTCATCACTTAGTGATTCAATCATAAAACCCTCAAGATTGGTATGTATTTCTTATAGTAATTTACTTTATTGAGAAAAATCAACCCATGAGCACTGATGATGCTGCCATAAAAGAAAGAGTCATTTTCTCCTCTAAAAAATTTTCCTAACAAGCGATCATGAAAAATTCTATAATCTCTAGAACAAAATTCATTTGTAAACCTATTTAGGATTGTTTGATACAAAAATAATTTGGACAATGTGTAAATTTTCATAGACTTTTGAAACTTCTATATTTTTAAGAAAAAAAATGCCTTGTCTTTCATATTAAGTGTTTTGCCTACTATACCAAGTTTGACTGATATTTATTATTTGAGCAGAAAATGTCACAGCCCAACATGTTAATTTTCCCAAATGTTTAAAAGCAATCTTCAATGCTTTTGCACAGTTAATGTGTTTTTTAATTGATATATTACTACCTATTAAAAGAAAAAATGGGAATGCATATTGAAAAGTCAATTTTTTTGAGTTTTTAGTCTACTGTAGTACAAAGATGAAAAGAAACTACTACTCTATACCAGTGTCGGTGAGTAAGTATTCATGTCACTTGGCTGACTAACAACAATGGCAAATAAATGCCAGAAATTTCAGAATTGAAAAGTGTATTTTCTATAGTGCATCTTAAAGTAAAAATGGCAAAGTTTTTCCTTTGCCATATAGTAGGCTGTGCTGAAAAAGTTAGATGATCTCATTCTTTCTCTCCAATAACTCCATAGTGAGGCATCACTCTTATTAATTACCTCAGATTAAGGTTTCTCACAATGCAAGAACAAAGGCCTCAAACCTTTAAGGATTATCTATGCTTTAAATGAGTTTATTTTTAATGAAACACATTATTATTTTGAATTAAGCATTTTGTAAATTTATTGCTTCTACACAAAACCAGACTTATTGTGTCTTTATACAACCCATGTGTATGTTGGTGAGCTACCATCTACCAAGCAGTATGGGTTATGTTCTGTGCTTATTATATAAAGAAAATGATAACACATACATATGTGAAATGCTTTATAGGTTTTATTTAATTGAATAAAATTAGTAATTTGCTGTTCTGTTCAACAGTCTGAAATTGGTTCTTGTTTTTTTCTAATTTTTTTTAATGTTTTGACTGAAGACAAGCACTGATTTTGATTTAGGGGGAACTACAGAAATTTTATTCTTTTTAAGTTTTTGGTTTAGTTTTTGAAAGTTTGTTTATTTTATTTTATGTGTATCATTGTTAAGCTCACATGTATGTATTTATGTACATGTACCCATGATGCTCACAAAAGCCAAAGAGTGCACCATGACTCAGTAAAGGAGTTACAGAGACTTATAAGCATCCATGTGAGTGTTGGAAAACAAACCCAGGTTCTCTGGAATTGTGAGTACTCTTAACTGCAGAGCCATCTCTTTAACCCAGTCTCAAAAGTGTCCTTATGAGTTCCAATAGTGACTAAATGTCTGAGTAATGCTCAGCATATGTAGATGTTATATTAAGTGATTAATACTAGTTTTCTTATCTAATTATTGCTATAAGTCCACAAATATACATGCATGCTATTCTTCATACTTTGTCATTGAAAAGAAATACTATTAAGAATTTATTTCAGTAGTCTATTGTGGAGGTATCTTTGTGGATTTCTGGGGACCTCTCTAGCACTTTGCTTCTTCCTATTCTCATGTGGTCTTCATTTATCATGGTCTCTTATTTCTTGATCTCCCTCTCTGTTCTTGATCCAGCTGGGATCTCCCGCTTCCCTAAGCTCTCTTTCCCTCAAACCTTGCCCTTCATTAATCCCATTCACATCCAGGTTGTTTATATAGATCTCATCCAGCCCGAACTGATCTACTCTCGTGATAGGATGGCCAAACACCCTAATTGTCATGCTAGAAATCTCATCCAATGAATGAGGGAACCGGATGCAGAGATTCACAGCCAGGCCCCAGGTGGAGCTCCAGGAGTCCAATTGGCAAGAAAGAGGAGGGTTTGTATGAGCAAGAATTGTTGAGATCAAGGTTTGAAAAAGCACAGGGACAAATAGCTAAATGAATGGAAACTCATGAACTATGAACCAATAGCTGAGGAGCCCCAACTGGATCAGGCCCTCTGGATAAGTGAGACAGTTGATTAGCTTGAACTGTTTGGGAGGCATCCAGGCAGTGGGACCGGGTCCTGTGCTCATTGCATGAGTTGGCTGTTTGAAACCTGGGGCTTATGCAGGGTCGCTTGCCTCGGCCAGGGAGGAGGGGACTGGCCCTACCTGGACTGAGTCTACCAGGTTGATCTCAGACCTCGGGGGAGGCTTTGCCCTGTAGGGGGTGGGAATGGGGGGTGGCCTGGGGGGAAGGGGAGGGAGGGCAGGAGGGGGGAGAACAAGGGAATCTGTGGCTGATATGTAAAATTAAATTATAAAATAAAAAAATGCAAAAAACCAATTTATTTCAAGTTATATGGTCAGTAAGAGTTACAAATAGCATTCTGTTAGATACTATTATTCTACATAAGTACATGGTAGAAAAAATTAACCTCCGGAGGCATCATGATCCCTGATTTCAAGCTCTACTATAGAGCTACAGTAATAAAAACAGCTTGGTACTGGCATAAAAACCGACATGTGGACCAGTGGAATCAAATTGAAGACCCTGACATTAATCCGCACAATTATGAACATATAGTTTTTGACAAAGAAGCCAAAATTATACAATGGAAAAAAGAAAGCATCTTCAACAAATGGTGCTGGCATAACTGGATATCAACATGTAGAAGGCTGCAAATAGATCCACATCTATCACTGTGCACAAAACTTAAGTCCAAGTGGATCAAGGACCTCAACATAAATCCAGCTACTCTGAACCTGCTAGAAGAGAAAGTAGGAAGTAGTCTTGAACGCATTGGCATAGGTGATCACTTCCTAAATATAACTCCAGTAGCACAGACACTGAGAGAAATAATCAATCAATGGGACCTCTTGAAACTGAGAAGCTTTTGTAGAGCAAAGGATACAGTCAACAAGGCAAAGCGACAACCTACAGAATGGGAAAAGGTCTTCACCAACCCCACATCTGACAGAGGACTGATATCCAGAATATATAAAGAACTCAAGAAATTAGACATCAAAATGCCCAATGGTACAATTAAGAAATGGGCTATAGAACTAAACAGAATTCTCAACAGAGGAAACACAGATGGTTGAAAGACATTTAAGGAATTGCTCAACATCCCCTAATTATCAGGGAAATGCAAATCAAAACAACTCTGAGATACCACTTTACTCCAGTCAGAATGACTAAGATCAAAAACACTGAAGACACCTTATGCTGGAGAGGATGTGGAGCTAGGGGACCTCTCCTCCACTGCTGGTAGGAATGCAAGCTTGTACAGCCACTTTGGAAATCAATATCACGGTTTCTTAGAAAATTGGGAATCAACCTCCCCCAAGATCCAGCTATACCACTCTTGGGCATATACCTAAGGAATGCTCAATCATACCACAAGAGCACTTGCTCAGCTATGTTCATATCAGCATTGTTTGTAATAGCCAGAACCTGGAAACAACCTAGATGCCCTTCAACCGAAGAATGGATAAATAAAATGTGATACATATACACAATGGAATACTACTCAGCAGAGAAAAACAATGACATCATGCGGTTTGCAGGCAAATGGAGGGATCTAGAAAAAATCATCCTGAGTGAGGTAACCCAGACTCAGAAAGACAAACATGGTATGTACTCACTCATAGGAGAATACTAGATGTGAAGCAAGGATGACTGGGCTGCTACTCACATCACCAGGGAGGCTAACTGGAAAACAGGACCCCAAGAAAGACACGGGTGTCACCCAATGACAGAGAAATGGATGAGATCTTCATGAACAGCCTGGTCATAAGTGGGGGAAATGAAGGGCAAGGGTTGAGGGAAAGAGAGCTTGGGGGAGCGGGAGACCCCAGATGGATCAACAACAGAGAGGGAGAACAAGGAATAGGAGACCATGATGAATGAGGACCACATGAGAATAGGAAGAGGCAAGATGCTAGAGAGGCCCACAAGGATACCCCCACAGTGGACTGCTGGCAATGGTTGAGAGACACACTGAACTGACCCACTCTGGTGAGGGGATGGCCAAACACCCTAATTGTCATGCTAGAAACCCCATTCAATGACTGAGGGATCTGGAAGCAGAGATCCACAGCTAGGCCCTGGGCAGAACTCCGGGAGTCCAATTGGTGAGAAAGAGGAGGGTCTATATGAGTGAGAATTGTTGAGACCAGGGTTGCATAAAGCACAGGGACAAATAGCCAAATGAATGGAAACACATGAACTATGAACCAGTGGCTGAGGGACCCCCAACTGGATCAGGCCCTCTGGATAAGTGAGACAGTTGATTAGCTTGAACTGTTTGGGAGGCATCCAGGCAGTGGGACCGGGTCCTGTGCTCATTGCATGAATTGGCTGTTTGAAACCTGGGGCTTATGCAGGGTCGCTTGCCTCGACCAGGGAGGAGGGGACTGGCCCTGCCTGGACTGAGTCTACCAGGTTGATCTCAGTCCTCGGGGGAGGCTTTGCCCTGTAGGGGGTGGGAATGGGGGATGGCCTGGGGGGAAGGGGGGGGGGGGGGGGGGGGGGGGAGAACAAGGGAATACGTGGCTGATATGTGGAACTGAATGGTATTGTAAAATAAAAAAAAATACAAAAAAACAATTTATTTCAAGTTATATGGTCAGTAAGAGTTGCAAATATTATTGTTAGATATTATTATTCTACATAAGTACATGGTAGAAAAAATTAATCTTTCCAGAGTTATTGAGGTTTATCAATGTTCTGTGCAACTACTATATATCTTAAGTAAAGTTTTGGATTAATAATAAGGACATCAGAAATTGTATTAATAATGCAAAAATTGGACACTGAATATTACTTTTGGAGTGAGACATTAATAATCTAACCTCTCAGCTATGCTGCTCACTTTTAATATAAAAACAAAAATTACAGATTTCTGCAAATATTAAAACTTCTTAATGTCAGGATGAGTTTACTTATTCCTCCAAGAAGAGAAATATTAGTCAGGTAGGGTATCCTATGTTCCAGAATCTACCATTGGGGAGATTAGATCAGGAAGATATCCAGTTTGAACTTAGCCTTGGCTACACAGGCATTTTGATGCCAGGTTGTACCATATAGTGAGAACCTCTCTCAAAATTATTTTAGAAGACTAAATAAAATTGTGTATGGAAGAATGGAAAAATCAACTACAGATGCATTCTACTTCGTTGACCTGCAGAATGGGCATTGATACTTGGCAAAAAGAACAGCTTATAACTTTGGCAGTTTTTATGCAGTGACATCATATTACATACATTTTGAATATGACCATTATACCCTATAGGAACTAAATGTCTCACTTATAATTATACCACACAGATTAGTGGTATAAGGTAAACTCACAGTCAAAATAATTTTATTAGAAGTCCAAACAATCTTGAGAATAGTGAATTTCTATGTTAAGCAAAAATTCTAGAGATATCTTTTTTAGAAAACTCAAAAATAGTGATCACATTAACAGAATAGTGTAACTATTTTCCCCAAAAGAAGGTTAGATTACAGTAAGGAAAACACTGTTGCATACTACTAATAAACATAGATGAGGAGTCCCTAAAAAATTATTGGACATCTGAGTTTATGAAAGTATATCATCAAAATGCAGCCTTTTACTGTGGCCAGGTTGGAATTAAAAATGATTAACATGGCTGGGCAATGGTGGTGCATGCCTTTAATCCCAGCACTCGGGAGACAGCCAGGGGGATCTCTGTGATTTCAAGGCCAGCCTGGTCTACAGAGCGAGATCCAGGACAGGCACCAAAGCTACACAGAGAGACCCTGTCCTGAAAAAAATGATTAACATAAAAATGTATCCATAAAAATGTAGAAAAACTGTAATTTCAACTGATGTCTATATTGGTGAGCTTAATATCGTTATAATAAAATATAAAGACTTTTGGAAAAGATAAGGGTTATCTGAGTCATGGTTTTGGATGTTCAACTCTCAAATCAAACAGTGCCATTGGGTTGGGCTTCAGGCAACAATGGTATGGGTGGCCAAACCTTCTAACCATATACACAGCAAGAGGAGACTCATCCATACCATAGTAGTGTCTAAAAGGCCCTAAAAAAATATTAGCACATATTTGTGATGAAAATGAGCACTAACACAACTGAAGGAATTTCCATATAATGCTTAGATACATGAAAAATATTAAAACACAACATGCTGCGTTTTCAGCTACAATTTATAAAGGTCTTGAGAAACAGCATTCTGATTCTTTTTTTTTTTAATTTTGGTTTTTTGAGACAGGGTTTCTCTGTGTAGTTTTGGTGCTTGTCCTCGAACTCACAGAGATCAGCCTGGCTTTGCCTCTCTAGTGCTGGGATTAAAGGCGTGCACCACCACCACCCAGCTAATTCTGATTCTTACAGAAAAGAGTTTGACAACTTCAAAATAAATTATTATTTTTGGACATAGGATAAAATAACTCTTTTGTAAGATACATTAGAATTTTGAGTGTGTACTGTGCATGTGTGCGATATGCATGTGATCGTATACATGTAATTGTGCATGTGTGTGGAGATCAGGGGTCAACTTCACATCTTCCTCAGTCATTATCTTATGTTTTGAAAGTAATTCTGCCACTGAACCTATAGTTCACCTATTCCACTAGACTGACTGGCCAGCAAACTGCAGGCATACATGTTTTTGTTCCCTTAATTCTGGAATTAGTATGAAGAGGTGAATTATGGAATGTTATCTCCTGTGTATGACTTGGTCTTGAAATCACAATCAATCCTGAACATACAACAACTGTGGCTCCTGATACCTGACCTGTTCCCCCAAAGCTCAAAGGATAAAAGTACTTGTCAGAAAGCCTGATCACCAGAAATTAATCTCTGAGAACAGAACCCCATAGTGGAAAGAGAACTGACTCCATTAAGTTTTTTTTTCTGATGTCCAAAGTTATGCTTAAGTATACACAAAACACATGCATGCACACATGCACACACACACACACACACAGAGAGAGAGAGAGAGAGAGAGAGAGGTGGGGGGAGGGCCTGAGATGGAGACAGAGACAGACTGTAGATGAATAAATGTTAAAGAAGTTTCATCCCTACTGGCTATAATTCAGAGTTTTGGAATGTGTTATGCACTGTTCACTGTATTGGAGCTGAAATAATGATTAGCAAAACAATGTATGTCCACTGGTGTAATAGTGCTCTGAATTTCATGGGAGTAACCAACCACTTTGTGATTGGATTTAATTTCTACTATAATAGACAAAACCCATACCTGACAGTATTGTCAGGCTAAGAACCTATATCTAGACTCTATAGAGGAAGATGCTGTTATTACTCATGTAAATAACAAAGTATTATATTAACTCCCAATGATTTATCATTATACTTATATATTAGCACATTCTTCAAACAGTAAATGTCATGTAACACAGAGATCCATACTGGTCAAGGGGAATAGAGCATAGAGCAAAAGATTATTGGATACTCAACCTTGAATGGGATATTTGTATTGTACCCTCATCTCAAAGCTCAGGAATCATTGCAGAAGAGTGGATGGAAAAATTGTAAGGAACGGGGGGAGGGGGGTGGATAGGTACAACAAAACTATTTCCCAGACATGGCAGGGAAATTGCACATATGATCTCAGCATAGCTGTGACAGCATGCACAGGAACTTCATAAATTCAAGTTAGATAAAATCCCAACACAGAAAGTGAAGGTGGTCCCAATGTATCATTCTTAGCTGAAGAGATACTGATAATTGATCACTACTCTGAGGGATGATAGTCCTTTTACACTAAGAATTTCGCCCCTGGTAGGCAGTGCCAATTGGACATAATGCAGTGATTTTCAACCTTCCTAATGTTGAGATACTTGAATACAGTCCTTCATGTTGTGGTGATCCTCAACAATAAAATTATTTTTATTGCTACTTCATAACTGTAATTTTGCTACTGTTATGAATCATTATGTAAATATCTATCCTTTTCTATGGTCTTAGGCCAAACATGCAAAAGGGCTGTTTGACACCCAAAGGGGTCATGACCCACATGTTGAGAAGCACTAACAATAAGTTTTAAAAAAAAAGGTTGTCTCTTTGTGATCATGGTGTGGACCCAAGCTACCATCAGTTCTTCTCCAATGATCCTTTCAATATATCCTTATTGCCTAGCTCCATTTGATTTTTACTACAATTTGAACCATAGAATAGCTTGGATTCAGGTCGACTAATTTTATTCCCTCCTCCATTCTGTTCTTTCCAGGCTACTACTAGACTTGCCATTTCCTGCTAGTCTGAACTCTTCCTCCAAACTCACTTCCACCACCTTAAGACTTGGTCTACTGGTGAATACCCAGACACTCCCCTAGCTCTTCCCTATCTCTCTGTTGCTACTTTCAGTCATTCCTCCTATACATCTTCATTCCTTTGTAACTCCCTTCAAGCCCACAGAACCATTCTCCAGCATAGACCTATAGCTAGCTTACATGTTTGGGACCCAGAATGGTTCTCTACTAGAGATCCTATAGCCACCTCACTTGGCTAAGGTCCAGCCATTACTTCTAGCCCATCTCTATCCCTTAGTGACTTCCCACTAATACACAAAATCTCATCACTCTTTACCAGGGATCCAGTAGCCAACAGAGTTCACAAGGACAGAAATTGGGGCAACTGCTGCCAAAAAAAATGGAACAGCCACTCAACAAAGGTGAGGCTATATATCTCCACCAAGAAACACTTCAAACATCATAAATCCAGATGCCTAGGTTCCAGTACAAAAACACAAACATGAACAACCAACAAAGTATTCTTCTCCAGAAGCCAGCAATGCTATTGCAATAGTTTGAGACAAAAGCAATTTATCTGAAACACAAGACAAGTACTTCAAAATAGTAATTATGAATGTATTCAAGAACCTTAGAGACAATAAATGCTTTAATGAAGACCATGAAAATACAAAGAGTGGAAATACAAACAGTTGAAAAAACAGAGGGAAAAATGATATCATGAAAGTAGACTTCAACAAAGAAATAGAATTGCTAAAGAAAGGCCAGATTAGAATGAAACTCAAAATGAAATACTCAGCAAAACAAACAAAATGATCACAGGTAAAGCTCATCAGATTGAAGACATAGAAGAAAGAATTTGTGGTCTTGAAGACAAAGTAGAACAAATAGAAAGCTCAATCAAATAAAATATTAAATATAAAATTTCAGACACAAATAAACACAAGAAATCTGGGACACTATGAAGAGACAAAAACCTACAAATAATAGATGTAGAAGAACTATAAAAATACAGGTCAAAGACACAGAAAATATTTTAGAGAAAAGCATAGAAGGAGATTTCCTCAATCAAAGAAAAGAGATTCCTATCAAGTACAAGATAATGCACAATACCAACTGTGTAGGATGAGAAAAGAAACTCTCCAAGACATAGAATAATTAAGCCATTAAATGTATAAGATAAAGAAAGGGCAGTGCAAGCTGCAAAAGACAAAAGACTAAGTCTCATATAAAGACAGAGCACCAGAGTGACTCCTTTCTCGTTCAGGGGAGACTCGGAATGCCTGCAGAGCCTTGACAACTGCTTGACAAGCTATGAGAGATGAAAGATGCCAACCCAGACAATTATAATCAACAAAACTATCAATATCAACAAAGAAAGAAAATCATTTCAATATAAAAATAAATTTAAGGAATTTCTGTTTTCGAATTTATCTCTACAGAAGACATTGAAGGAAAACTTCAGTCTGAAGAGAATATTATTTACATTCATGAATACACAAGGGATAACTAATCCCAAAACTGTTCATTAAAAGAGGAGTGGTGTGAGTGCAATACAGCACCATAACAAAATGGGAAGAATAACATCTCACTCACAACATCTCTGAATATTAATCATCTCAATTCCTCAATTAAAAGATGCAGCCTAACTGATTGGATTTGAAAATAGGATCCATTTTCTTTTCCTGAATCCAAGAAGCACATCACATTATTAAGGATAGACATCATTTAGGGTTAAAAGGATAGAAAAAGGTATTCCAAGCAAATGAAAGCAAGGAGAGAGAAGTCATAGATATTTTAATATCTGACAGAATAGACTTCAAACTAGATCTAATCTTCAGAGGAAAAATCCACCAAGAGGACATCTTTGCATCAAACATAAGGGTACCAAACTCTATATAAGAAACATTACTAAAATCACTTTTTGATCCTAACACGGTGGCAGTATGTGACTTGAATATGCCACTCTCACTCTAACCAAAGGTTATCCAGACAAAAACAAAACAGATAAATATGGGAATTAAACAACATCTTGAATCAAATGGACCCAGCAGATATCTAGAGAAAACTCTACCCTAAAACTGATTAATATACTTTTTCTCAGTATGTCATAGAAATTTCTCCAAAATTGACTACCTGTCTCCACAGATATAGGAAAACTGAAATAACACTCTGCATTCATCACGGTTTAAAGCTGGATATCAACAAAACAGAAATGTTAGAAAGTATACAAACTCGTGGAAGCTGAATAACTCAGTACTACATAAAAATTGGGTCAAAAAAGCAATCAAAATGGAAAATAAAAACTGTTTTATAATTGAATGAAAATGAATATATAACAAAAAACTATGGGACACAATGAAGGCAGTTCTAAGAGGCAAGTACATAGAATTTTGTGTTTGTTAAAAAAGTCAGATATCTCATAAGAATAACTTAACAACATAATTAAAAGCTTTATAAAAAATAAGAAATATTATCCCAAAAGAGTAGATGTGAAGAAATAATCAGTTTTAATGCTGCTGAAGTCAATGAAATAGAAACAACAAAAACAATTAAAAAAAAAACGATGAAATGAAATATTGGTTCTTTGAGAAAGCAACAAGGCTGACAGATTCTTACCACAATTAACCAGAAGATGGAGAGAGAGAGAATAAAAGTTAATAAGATTAGAGATGAAAGAGGAGACATTACAATTGACACTGAGGAAATCTGGAGAAATGTGAGGACATACTTTAAATGTTTCTGTTCTACCACAAAGGAATATGTAAAACAAATAGATGCATTTCATGAAGTTTACAGCCTATCAAAACTAAATCAAGATGAAACAATGTTACTAGACACATACACACCAGTCAAATAGACACTGATTACAGAATCCAAACCACAAAAACCCAAACAAACGAAACAAAACAAAACAAAACAAAAAACCAGTTTCAGATGAATTCAGCACAGAATTCTTCAAGATCTTCAGAGGAATAATGCCAATAATCTTCAATAATTTCACAAAATAGAAACTGGAGGATCATTTCTAAATCTGTTTTACAAAGTTAAAACTACCCTGATACCAATACCACACAAGACTCAACAGCAAAAAGGAGAAAATGTAGATCAATATCCCATATGAACACAGAAACTTGAATTCTTCATAAATTAATTACAAACTAAATTCAAGAATTAAAATGGATCATCATGATCAAGTCAGTTTCTTCTCAAACGTGCAGGGATGATGTAACATAGTAAATCACATACACAGACTAAAAGACAAAAACTAAAATCAAAAATTACCTTCTCCCGAGTGCTGGGATTAAAGGCATGTGCCACCATCACCCCGGCAAGAAGTCCATTCTTTACATACCTTTACATCTAAATATAATATTTGAAGTCTTAATTAAGAGTAATAAGAAAACTGAAGAGGATCAAGTAGATACAAACAGGAAAGGAAAAAGTCAAAGTATCTTTATATTTCAGCTGATACCATTTTATACATAAAAGGCTCCACTATGAAACTTCTAGGCCTAGAAAACCCTTCAGCAAAAGAGGGGTGATACAAATCAACACAAAAATCAGGAGCTTCCCCATATACAAATTACAAACATACTGAGAAAAAAATATAGAAAGGCTACCTATCACAATAACCACAAAAATATTTTGGGATAACTCTAACCAAACAAGGGAAATACTTGTATAATAATAGCTTCAGTCATTAAAGGAAGAAACTGAAGAAGACATCAGGAAATGAAGAGATCTTGCATGTTCTTGTGGATCAGTAGCGTTAGTATTGTAAAAATAGCCATCCTATCAAAAACAGTCTGCAAATTCAATCCAATCTCTATCAACACTCCAAGACAATTATTCACAGAAATTGAAAAATCAATATTAAACTCAACATGAAAATACAAACAAACAAACAAACACCTCCCCCTCACCAAAAAAAATCTAAAAAGCAACAACCAAAAAAGCACAGGATAGATAAAACTATCCTGAATAATAATAATAAAAGAACAGCTGGAGATATGACCATCACAGACTTCAAGTTGTGTTACATAACCATAGTAATAAAAATTGCATATATTGGCATAGAAATAGACATGTTGATAACTAGAATAGAATTGAAGACTCAGACAATTTCACACACCTACAGATACCCAATTCTTGAAAAAGAAGCCCAAAATACATACTGGAGAAAAGACAGCATCTTCAACAGATGGTGCTGGATTAACTGGGTCTTGCATGTAGAAGAATGAAAATAGATCCATATCTATCACCTTGCAGAAACTCAGTATCAAAAGAATTTAGGACATCAACAAATTAGATATCTTGAATTTTATGGAAGACAAAGTAGAGAATAAGCTTGAACTCATTGTCATAGGAAAGGACTTTCTTTCAGGACCCTGAAAAAAAGGCATTAAAACCAAGAATTAGTAAATGGAACCTCATAAAAGTTTCTTCTCAATGTATTTCCTTGTCCAATTTTTAAATTCCATTGTTGTTCTTTGATATTTAGTTTTCAACTCTCAGTATAGTCTTGATACTAATATTTTGTGATATGTAAGCTAATAAATATTTTTTCCTTCTATAGTCTGTGTCTTTACTAGCATGATGATAGTGTTTTCTACTGTACAGAAGCTTTTTATTTTCATGTGGTACTAATTGTCTATTGTTAAGACATACATGTGCTACTAGCCTACTGTTTAGTAAGGTTTTTTGTTTTCAATTTCTGTGAATAATCACATTGAGGATTTTATGTGTGTTTTGTTGAATCATAAATTGTATTTTGTAGGGTGGCCATTTTTCACAGTATTAATCCTACCAATCTCTGAACATGGAAAGTCTTTCCTTCCATCTTTTCAACCCCTCTTTATTTTTTTCTTCATTTTCTTAAATCTTTTATTATACAAGCCTCTTATTTGTTTAGACAGATTTTTTTTTCAAAATAATGTTGAGGCTGTTGTAGAAGGTATTGTTTTCCCAATTTCATTCCCAATGTGTTTGTCATTTTTATACAGGAAGGCTGTTGTGTGATGATATATTGTGTACCCCAATAAAGCTTGCTGGGGATCAGAGGACAGAGCCAGCCACTAAATTAGACATAGAGGTCAGGCAGTGGTGACACACACTTTTAATCCTATTACTTGGGAGGCAGA
>CABHPH010000796.1:27983-57052 GCA_902168325.1 Peromyscus nudipes
TTTAAGGCCACACTGGGCTACATGAGAGAAACAGAACCAGGCAGTGGTGACACACATATTTAATCCCAGGAAGTAATATGGCAGGACACAGAAAGGTACATAAGGCTTGAAGAAACATGAACTCACTCTCTTGAGGCTGAGAGTTTTGTAGAGGTATGCTAGTGGCTGGTTGTTCTTTTTCTCTGATCTTTCAGGATTCACCCCAGTATCTGGCTCTGGGGTTTTTTTACTATAAGAAATTTTAAGATTCATGTTCTACTCTTGATATTGTATATGAATTTTGCACCTTGCTACTTTGCCCAATATCTTTATCAACTAGACAAGTTTTCTAGAAAAGTTATTAGGGTCTTTGATGTATAGATTCATATTATCTGCATATAATAAATTAGTTCCTTTTCTGTTTTACTTCCCTTCAATTCTTTCACTTCTTAGTGAGTTTTTGAGATGGCTTCTGGTGATTGACCTGACTTGGTTGATGTTCTGGCAAAGGAGTGAACACATGATAGACTAGCACACAGACAGAAATAGCTGGTGTTGGGTGAGTGGGGTTTTTGGATGGAGAAAATGCAGAACAGGGGAATCTCAGCATGAGAGAGAGAGAGAGAGAGAAAGAGAGAGAGAGAGAGAGAGAGAGAGAGAGAGAGAGAGAGAGAGAGAGTTGATCACGGAAACAAGAGTTGTTGCACACAGCTTAACCAGAAGTTGGGGTACATACAGATAAACAAGGAGTCAATGTTCTTGATATACAGATGAATCTGGGAGGCAGGTTTTGTTAATCTCAGTAAGAGCAGTCTCTGTAGGGTCATTGTCTTCAAACTATAAATGTACAGGAGAAAAAGTTATGTTGGATATATTTTGCACCCACTATCAACATCCACTGAGGAAGACTTTGCCATTTCCCTCTGAATTTCATGCCCAGAGGAAGGCTTTGCCAGTTTACTATGGTTCTGTAGCTACAATCATTGACATGGGTGTTTATTCCTTCTTCTACATGTATTATTCATAGATTTAGAATTTTTATTGTGTTCCAGAATTCCGAGTGCTTTTCTCCTTCTTCTACATATTTATAGGTTTGGAGTTTTTATTGTGTTCCAGATTCCCAGCATGTTGTGTGCCTATAAATTTTTTTTGACTTACATGATCCAATTTCTCTCTCTTTGTCTTAAAGACATGGTATTTCTGTCTTTCACTTCCAATATATTGAACAGACTTTCCATTGAGCTTTCTGGGTGTTTCATTTCAACATTTCTTTTATTTTGGGTTTGATTCAGAAATTTAATTTATTAGTGAAATTCCATTTCATATCTTGAATTGTTTTCAATATTTCATTCGACTGTTTGTATTTTCATGGTTTATACTAAATGATTTGTTCATACCCTTTGTGAGTTATTCAGATATATTTATAATTACTGTTTTTGAAACATTGTCCAAGTTACTTTTCTCAGGAAAAAAAAATACAGTGGGGTACTAATTTCTTGAGGAGACATATTGTCAACTTGATTATAAATGTTTTATTTTTGCAACATGATCTAGGACTCTGGAGTTATGTTATTGCTAGTGAATTTGTTATAGGTATCTCTTCTCACCTCCAATGTGTGGTTAGTTGTATGTTTGGGGAGGGGCTGCAAATCAGCTGGACAGTGCTTGGTGTTAGCTCTTGAAGCCATTCTGTCTTAATGTGTGATTCCAGTGTCATAAGCGGTCTCAGCTTGGCAAGAAGCAAGTGAAGCTACTCAGCCTAAGAATTTACCTTCTATAGGCTTATAATATTATCTCCTCCAATTTTCTGAAGTTTATATATAGTGCACGGATTTCTTCTGCTGGTCCTTAGATAACAAAGGTCCAACTCTGTATAGTGCTGGTGTTTGAGTTTTTGTAAGACTCCAAGTGATGCTAGTGTGGTAAGGGTGTTGAATGGGGTATTTGATAACCAGCTGGGTGGGGAAATAGATCTGGATGGCCTCCTTGGAGTTCTGGAGCAGAGTTCACATGACAAGCCCAGTGGTAGATAAGGTTCCTGCTAGGCAGGCAGGCAGGCAGGTAAATAATTCTGAGCAACCTACTAAGAATTCTGTGGCACACAACATGCAAGTAACAGTGAAATTCTAGGTGGATTATCCTTGGTAGTAATTAATAATATGGTTGGAGAATGGGTTCATGTGATCTAATAGGAGTTCCAGGGCCAACTTAATGAAGTACTGGTGATGGAACAGCACACAAGGTGATTGAAAACAGGCAGGCTGGAGGGCAGGTCCAGGTAACTAAAGATGATTTCTGGGATAGACTCCATTCAGTTCCCTTAGAAATCTGATAGCTGGTTACATTAACAGTGGAACAAAGGCTTAATGATATTTGCCTATAAAGAGAGAAGGAGTTAGACAATTTTTGTGACAGTTTGGAAGTCAAAGTATGTTTACAGTTGGGATGTTATGATCATTAAAAGTAGATATTTGAGTATTATATATTCACAGATTTTTTTTAAATCACTTCAAATTGTTTATTAAAACACAAAGCAATGGACAATGGGAAACATATTGTTTTTTTGTTTTTTTGTTTTTTTTTTTTTACTTTTTGGTAGTAGTGGGTGACTGCTTTGTTTGAAACCAAGTACTGGAGAAAAAGCATCAAATCCTTCGTAGCTCCTGTAGCTCTTATTCTTCCCCATCTTTCCCTGTGAGACCAGGCTGATTCTTTGGCCTCACTATGCATTTACAGCAGTGCATGGCAAGGTGTACTTGAGGGGCTTTGAACCTGCTGGCCAGGGTAGCAGCAGTAAGGGTGGATAGAGATGTCTTTCCTTCTGGGTTGTCTCCATCTGTCACAGAGGTTTTTTATTTTCTTATTGGTGGCTGGCTTTCTGAGACAGTCAGCAATGAGTGAGATGAATCTCAGTCTTCCCTCTATCCAGGTGTTTCCATTATAGAAATGCAGGATAATCTACACAAGATTCCCTTCACTGTTTCTCTTCTGACTCCAAATCTGGTCTTCAAGTTTTCTTCCTTTTTGTAGCAAGTCTCTTTTGTAGCAAATAAATATAATAAATTGCTTTTTATGCTATTTACTTCCCCTTGCATTAAGTTTCGCAGAATTGTAAAACTTTCCATTGAATGGAATTATAAGAAAGAAATTTAAATCCTTTCTAATAAAACTTTTCTTAACTATCAAAATTTCAAAATCAGGAGACTTCTATTCAAAATGGAGAAGGAATTAGGAAGGAGACACTTTAAGCAGAAAACATCAAGGTCATGTGATTCATTTGTTGCTTATGTGAACACACAAGAGTAGACCTTAAGTATGGCTTCATTCACTTGCAGATTCTGACATTCAAGCTCTCCTCACACAGTGGCTCTGCCATTAAGATCATTGTGTCTTCCAATGTCACTGTATTTGGGACACTAGTTTGGAGGAAAGGAAAGACAATGGAGAATTCAGTGCTGAAGTTTCTCATGGGCCAAGCTGGAAAACTAAGTATGCAACTTCTGCTCACATTTTTATGATGCAGTGCCTATATTATGCCATAACTACCAATTCTATTTGGCCACTTGAATGAGTGGTTAATTCTCATATTAAACCTTTTTTTTCTTTATATGTCTGTGATGATGTTTCCAAGAGAAGTTTGTTCTGGAATGTATGAGTTCAGTAAAGCAGATGGTCCTTGCTTCTACAAATGGGCATCATATATAACAAAAAGTAGAGAATAAGGAATGCACCTATTTTTCATGCCTCATTATTGGAGCCTGGTTTTTCATGTTTTCATACAATCAAGGTAGCATTCACATGCTTGCCTTTGTATCTGAATTCTTGACTGAATGATACCAGTGGCTTTCCTGAATTTACAGTGTGTAGACATTAGATTCTTGTGCTTCTAAGCCTAGATGTACAAACTTGTCACAATAAATTTTATTTTATTCGTATATATTTTGTTGGTTTGGGTTCTCTGGAGAGCCTTTATAAATATAGATACCTGCAAAAGAGATTGAAAAAAATGAGATCAGTTATTTGTTTGGGGGGAAAATGAAAAAGATGATTTGACATAACAATCAGATCCCAAGACATGCTTTTAAGAAAATTTACAGACATTGATTAATGTTCAGTACTTGTAAATCATCATAGTTGTAGATTTATTTAATCTCCATGAGATTAGTGACTGTATTGACCCAACAAAAACAGGTTCACAGTGGATGAAGAGAAATATGAGTGAGAAAATAATGAATAGGTACTGAAGCAGATAAAGTTTGAGAACAATTCTGTTACTGCTCTAACCATTACCCTGACTTCTACCTTCCCAATATTGTAAATGTGTAAGGAAGTTTAAGGATGAAAATAGAGTGGAAAATGAAAATATTTTTAAGACTGAAAAAGAGACAACTGTGAAGCTCAGGAAGAATGGGGTGATATTGGTTCTGCACAACATTTTTAATTTACTTACATACTTTAACCTAGAGAAAAGTAGAAAGGCAAAATAATATGACCTCTAATGATCTGGGAAATTTGGGGATCCCTGTCAGTTTTTCCAGTGAAAAATGTCAAGTGCTCAGTGTGAGAAAAGCTTATCTCAACACCTGTGGCTTAAAAACTATGAAATATATATTTATTATGAAAAAGATTTTCTTAATTAATATATAAAAAGTTATAAATTATGTGTAAAAGAGAGTTATTTTGAATATAAACTTGATATACATATATAAGATATAGATATGATAGGATAAAAGGGTAGATTATTGCATCTGCTCTTAAAGAGTAACAACTTATGTAAAATGTTTTAAATTGCTATAGATTTTAGTTCATTACAAATTTAAAGTTAATTTTGTTATATTCTATGTATATTTCTACTCTTGTTTAAGGTATTATGTTTGTGAAGCTCATTTGAAATTGTAATGTATAATTAAGAAATACAAATTAATAATTAGTCATCCATGATAATGAAACTTATAGTCAAATTAAGTTTTCAAGGTCAAGCAGAGATATATTGTAGATAGACAGATCATCTTCAAACATTTCAAGGACCTACAGAATATGGTGTCTAAAATGTTTTAAAAACTTAGACTTTCCTGGACAATGAGACATGTCTGCTCCTGGCAGCACCGATTTACTTCAAAGAGGAAGATGGGCATTGAAGACACTTCATATGGAATCTATCTTCTTTTTGAAAAAAATAGCCATTTGGGTGAGAAACTGTTCTTGCCTTGACTGCTTGACAAAATGTTGTATTGACTGGACATACAGGACCTATAGAAAGGTGACCACTAAACTTTACAAGGTGAGATGGTCCTTTAGTTTCCTGCTTCACAGAAGAAACTGCCAGACATTCCACAGGACATAGAGAGAAGCGACTAAGAGACTCTAGGTTTATAGGCTGAAGATGAAAGCCCAAATTCAGAGAGGAACTTTAGATGACTGTCCAGGCAGGCAGCTGTCTCTGTCATTTCCAGAATATTGGAAGTTGCTTACAATGCATTTCCTGTTTACTTAGGTAATATGATATCCTTCTGAAGTCTTTGCTGTAGTTGAAGACTAGATAGTTATAATTTTCCTTAGTCATGATAAAAGATAAATTAAATATCAAACTTTAGACTCACAAATATAAGATAGAATATTTTTTTTAATTTTGCCAAATACAAATAGACTAGATATTATAACTGTAATTTTTGCTTGTTAACTATTTTGTTATATGTAATTTTACTATGTTAAAGTTAAAACCTTCTTTTTTTGATTAGACAGAAAAGGGGAAGTGCTGTGAATTGTCATTCAGTATGCTGTGAATTTTGTTGCTCTTATTGGTTGATAAATAAAATGCTGATTGTCCAGTAGCCAGGTAGGAAGTTTAGGCAGAATAAGCAGACAAGGAGAATTCTGAAAAGAGGAAGGCAGAGTCAGGAGTCGCCAGCCAGACACAGAGTTAGCAAGATGACAAGGCAGAACTGGGAAAAGGTACAAAGCCATGTGGACAGGCACCAAAAACTACACAGAGAAACCTTGTCTTGAAAAAAAAACCCAAAAAACAAAAACAAAACAAAAAAAAGAAGCTTGAGTAATAGGCCATGCTCATGCAATTTGTAATTGATATAAGCCTCTGTGTGTTTACTTGGGTTCCAGTGGTTGCAGGGCCAGGCAGGACACAGGAATTTTATAAGTGGCTGTGGGACTTTGGTGCTGGGTGAGATGACAAAAGCTTCCAGCTATATACACTAGAACCAGTAGATGAAAATCATGAAGATTGGCCACACAGATAATTCAGTGCATTTTAAGTAAATGAACAAGTGACAACACAAAATTCTCTAATACTTGCTCTATTAAGAGGATATAGATTTTTTTGAAGATTTTTTTCTATGTTATCTCTTTTATATTTTATTTTATTTTATAATTTAATTTAATTTTACATATCAGTCACGGATTCACCCCCCCATCTTCCCCCCAGCCCACCCCCCATTCCCATCTCCTCCATGGCAAAGACTAACCTGAGGATTGAGTTCAACTTGGTAGATTCAGTCCAGGCAGGTCCAGTACCCTCCTCCCAGGCTGAGTCATGTGTCCTTGTATAAGCCCCAGGTTCCAAACAGCCAGCACATGCACTGAGGACAGGTCCCGGTCCCATTGCCTGGATGCCTCCCAAACAGATCAAGCTAATGAACTGTCTCACTTATCCAGAGGGCATGATCCAGTTGGGGGCTCCTCAGCCATCTGGATCAAGAACAGAGGGTGAGAACAAGGAGTAAGAGACCACGGTAAGTGGAGACCACATGAGAATAGGAAGAAGCAGGGTGCTAGAGAGGTCCACAGAAATCCACAATAGACTACTGGCAATGGTCAAGAGACAACCCAAAATGACCTACTCTGGTGATAGGATACCCAAACACCCTAATTGTAGTGCTAGAAAACTCATCCAATGACTGAGGGAACCGTATGAAGAGATCCACGGCCAGGCCCCAGGTGGAGCTCCAGGAGTCCAATTGGCGAGAAAGAGGAGGGTTTGTATGAGCGAGAATTGTTGAGACCAAGGTTGGAAAAAGAACAGGGACAAATAGCCAAACGAATGGAAACACATGAACTAAGAGGATACAGATTTTAAGAATTAATTTATTAAAATGAATGATCAGAAGACATGTAAAAGGATTTTAACAGCTTATGTTATTGGTATCTATATTTTCTTATGAAATTTAGATTCAATAATTTCAATATATATTGCATCAAGATAAAATCCATATTAAGCAGTTCATAAAATTGAACATAACAATTTGTGAAACACACTTCTGTGATAAAAAAAACTCTTGTTTGGTTTTTAGTATTTGGCTTTTCTGGGGGTTCCTACCACCCAGCTCCCAAATAAATACACATGGAATCTTATTATTATTTATAAATGTCTGGCCTTAGCTTGGCTTATTTCTTGCCAGCTTTTCTTAAATTATCCCACCTACCTTTAGCTTAAAGGCTTTTACCTTCCTCAATTTCTGCATATCTTTTCCTTTCTTCTTATTCCACATCTAGCTGTATGGCAGGGTGACTGGCCCCTGGAGTCTTCCTCTCCTCCTTTTCTTGTTCCTTGGTCCTCCCTTCCTAGATTTTTCCTCCTATTTATTCTCTCTCCCGGCCAGCTCTGCCTATCCTTTCTCTTCCCTTGTTATGGATCATTCAGCTCTTTATTAGACCAATAAGACGTTTTAGACAGGCAAAGTAACATAGCTTCACAGAGTTAAACAAATGCAACACAACTTTTCATCATTATACAAAGGTTCCACAGCATAAGCAAATGTAACACATCATAAAATAATATTCCACAACAAAAATTATGCTATATCTTGAAGAAATTATGTCAATCATTCACTCAGAATTTAAAAATTATTTACTAGGTATCTACCCTTTGCAAATCACTGATTATCAGCACTGTCAATACTTTGAAAAACGAGTTGTAGAATTCACAGGAACTATATTTTATAAGGTAAGCAACAAACATCAAAAGTAACATGCAATTCTGGGTTAAAATTAATCCTTAAAATCACAGGAGAACATATTGAAGAGTGCAAAGTAGTAGGTGATTATGTTTGATTTTAAAGAACCATTAAAGGAAGAAAATACCTGAACAAAGATCTGAATAGAGCAATAGAGCAAATTGTGAAAATGTATTGAAGAGTGAAGAGATGAAACAATCACACACATTTGAAAAGCAGCAGGAGCAGCATTGTCAAAGAAGAAGATTCATTCAGCAGGGAGTTATGGGAGTGAGCTTCAAAGCAGTGAGTCAAGCCAGACTCTACAGGGACTCCAAGTTTGTCAGGGGACTTGGATTCTCTTTTATTATATAGAGAAGTCTGGAAGAATTGATGTGTTAAATGGTAGTAATACATCTCAGGAGCATCTATTTAAAGTTTTTTTTTTTTTGGGAATGTGAAGAAGGCTATTGAGATTCAGAGTAGAATTAGACATGTTTAGTATTCCACATAAAGTGATTGCTGTTTAAATTATCTTGAGAACTGCATTTGATGTTGTTTTTATTTTAGAGGTAGCTGTTTCTGGAAGCCGTCTTCTGTACTGGCTGCAGCTAGCTAAAGGTAGAGCTCTATGGATCATCCTTCTACTATATATAAGATATGTAGAAATGCTTTGTGCTTGACTTATACTTTGAAAGTGACTCAGAATATTTATGTTGTGTATATGTGACAGAGCAATGAATATCTTTGCACCAAGAAAAGCATAGATGAAGGCATTAACTATATAACATTGTAAGACCATAGAAAGAAACTTTCATTTGCTTGTACATGGGGTTCTAATGTAATTGATGCCCATGATTTAGGTGTACTAATTTTCATGAGATCCATATATATGCAAGTACAAATATGGAGTCAGCATAGTTGGATCTAGTCTTCAGAGCTGTAATAATCAACTTTTCAGTCCTTATCTGTGTATCTCACTTAAAGTATGCAACATAAGGAGATTATCTATGGTTATCATTAGAGTAAAGAATTGAAAATCAAGGTCAAATATTGTGAAGAGACATTAGCTAGTATATCTAAAACATGAGGCAAAGAATTAAAAGAATAAATGTAAAGAGATGCGTGTGTTTATATTATATTTTTAAATCTCAAGATATATTCAAATTAATAAGAATAAAATTGAAACCAACCACATATAATACTGTGATGAAATGGCTTAAAGTCAGTGTGTCATCTTGTTAAGGACTTTGAACTTAACATATTTTGCAAAACTTTAATTTGTATGACTTACAGCATTCAGAGAAATTCTTATGGAAGCAGACTAACTTGTCACATGGTTCTTCAACATTTAGAGAATGGAACACCTGACAGAAATTTGAATAGCAGGATTTGCTGTTGCCAGACTATTGGTCAATAGTGTATCTAGAATGGAGAAATACAGTGGAGTATCCCAGGCAAAAAAGAGAGTGCTTGAAATACTAAACATTGTAGAAAACCAAGGGGGGTGGGGGTGTCAAAATCAATAATATTTAAACAAACAAGAGAAGGTTTTTAAATGATTTGTAAGTATGAAATTAAGAGTCATGAGTGAACTTTTGCAAAGTAGTTCGGGAAGGAATATGTCTGCACAATTGAAGGTTGAAGGCAAAGGAAGACAGAGGTATACTTGTACCTCATCAGAAGATATCCTAATTGTGTGTTGTCTCAACTAGGACATTTGCTAGAGTTAGAGGAAACACTAAATATTCACAATACAAAAAAGATACATGATTGTGTGATGATATTGTCCCCAGAATGCCTTATCCAGTGAGTCTGAATAAAAGAAATATATTTTTTTGAATTGCAGGTCATATAGTAATTAACATGAAAATAAAGTCTTGGGGAACATGAAGAAAAGTAGAAATCAAGAGCCCAAATGAGAAAGAACTGATAAGAAGAAATGGATTTTCCTACATATCAATGCCTAAGTTAATGCTGTAGAAAGTGTTCTTGATTAGAAACAAGCATGTGAAAGCCAGGCCTTTGTAAAGCTATCTCATTGGAGCTCATTAGGCAAGAAAGTTCTTAGTATAAATGAAAAGTAGAGTTCAAAGTTTGCAGATAGCAGAATTGCTTTTGGAAATACTGTGTAAAGTCAGTATATGATAAATATCACTGGTCTGACATGATGAAAGTCTACGTTAGGAGTCTGATCCTGTGGAAAGACAGATAAATCTAATCATAAGAGCTAAAATCTATTGAATATTTACTCTACGTGCTGCATAAAAATTGACTTCAATGAAGTACCAAAGAAACACTATGAGGTCACCAATATAATTTTCTTCATTTGTAAGATGAGGATACTGAGACATGAGTAAACACTAAATCCTGAAAGGCCACATTCTTAGGGTGCAATCCAGATTAAAATTGATGTGGCTTTAGATGCTGAGGTCTTGACCTCTTGAAGTTAATGTTAACTGTTTTCAGATTTTCAAACAAATTCTAATCTTTTGTTCATTCTTATAGACAAGAGACATCGTTTTGCCAACATGATGAATGATGTCACTCAAAGTCATATGGAAAGGTCTGGCTAGCCTGTATCTCTGGCTTCTGTGATGAGAAGGGCTGC
The DNA here is from genome assembly GCA_902168325.1 of Peromyscus nudipes. Classification (NCBI taxonomy): domain Eukaryota; kingdom Metazoa; phylum Chordata; class Mammalia; order Rodentia; family Cricetidae; genus Peromyscus; species Peromyscus nudipes. Next base: position 38,520 of record CABHPH010000796.1, read on the forward strand.
TATCATTTGATGTTGAGTGGATTGTAGTCTTCCACAAGTAGGTTATTCCACATCAGCTTATATCTCTACATAAAAAAAAATGATTTGAGTCTCCAGGGCATCATTTACTAGCATGATATTTTCAACATTTCAAAGAATATCAATCAGGAATCCCTGAAAGCTAAAATATGTTTTCCTGAAGTGAGCAAGCTGGTACAATAATTCTTAAATCCTTTGTTGTTGTGCAGGAAATTCTCTGGTTTTCATCATAAAAATATATTTTATACCACAGCTACCAAAAATCCCTATCAATCTAAGATCTAACATTAGGATTTTTATGGTCTGGTTGCTAGGTAATAAATGCACACTGAAAATCCCATTTGAAGAGAGAAAATGCCTCAATAAAGGAAATTCCCCTGTGGTTTGGGATGACAGTTTCAACTAATATTTTACATTAAAAAACAGGCATAAGAATTCCTTAGAAAATTATAAAATTCAGCACAGTTTCCTTGTAAAGATAGGAGTGAGACTCTTTGATTTTCTTTATTCTGATGACTTGTCAAGGCTTGGCGTACAACATGTGCCTGGTAAATTATTCAGAACATCAGTTTATACTGAAATATAAATGTATTTTTAACTCCTTAACTAAATATGAGTGGCCAAATGGACATGACCTTTGTATTAGTGATATTTATTTTCATAATTTTTTCCTACCAATACTGGTTGATTTAGGCACAGCTAATGAGAGTGCATGGATTCACTTGATATTTAACTATGAAAGCAGTTTCTCTACTTAGCTACTGCTATTCAGTCATTAAGTTATCAAACTGACTGTAATACATATTAATTATATTCTAGAAAAGTCATACCTTAAAGACAAATTTCAAACAAAAATGTCATCTGTTAAGCTTGAGAGGTCATTAGTAAGATGCCCTATGAAGAACATGGTTTGCAAAATCCAATGTTTAGTAGGACATGAAGGTAAGAAAAATATTTACTGAGTAAGATAGGTGAGTCTTAAAATGAGGGGAGAAGCCTGGAAGAGAATACAGAGATAAATAACACTAGAAACATTTTGAAAATGTCATATGGAAACCTACTTATTACAGTATAACCTTCATAACACATATCCATACACATATGTAAAAAGAGTAAAAATGAAGTTACCTTATAATGAATGATAATGTACCTCCTAGACATCTACTAGAAAAAGCCCAGTGCAAGGAATTGGTAACCCTTTTTTGAGCTTTTGGCCAGTGGAGTCTCATAGAAGCCTAAACATTACAGACTATGGCCAATGGTCTTGGCTACATTCCAGAACTTGGCAATAAGACCCTATCACCCAAGATACCACACAGTTGAGTCATCTATGGAGAAATTAAGCTGGGACTCAGCCAGAAACTTCATCCCTACTGGCTAGCTTTCATAATGCTGGAAGGTGATTTGTAAGCTACCAGAGGAGACACAGAGCACAGAAGGGCAACTGCACATAGGGACTCACAGAGATGTGAGAGCTGCATACAAGCTCAAGCCAGTCCCAGTCCCATCAAGGAAAGTAGAGGTGGGCACAGAGTCTCACTCTTGCCCAATAAGCTATTGACAATTGGGAGAATCAGTTTTCAAGGGTGTTTTCCCTGGTAAGCAGACCTTGTTGCAGCCGAAAGCCTCACATACAGAAATATATAGGCAGCACAAATTAGAGTAGATGGATGAAAAAGAAAAGAAAAAGAGAACACAGATTTGGGTTGGTTAGGAAGTGACAGGGGAAGATCTGGGAGGACTAGCGAAAGAGTAGATAGGATTAAATAGCATTGTATAAAATTTTCAAAGAACTATTAAAATTCACATACTAATAATATGGACAACAAAAATTGGATGGGAGGGGAAGAAGGTAGGAAATGGTATTTATATGTCAAGTGCTCTTGTGAATGTGAAACAATAGCTGAGGTTGAGGATGGGGGTAAGTTGCAAATGTTACACACACTAAAGAAGTAATTGGTGCCAAAACTTGAGGTTGTTGTATTCACACATATATGAGTTGAGAAAAAATTCACAAAAATCTCAACACATAAATGTTTATAGTTTTGTTTGAAAGTGTCAAAATTTGAAAATAAGAAAGAAGTCTTTCAGTGATGACTAGATAAAACAGGGCCCATTTGAAGGCACTAGCCACAAATACAAATACCTCATTAAGTCCCCCCAAAGGCCACAGAAGACGTTTGAATATGTATGCTAGGTAAAAGAGGTCTATCTGAAAATCTTACTCACTATGATTCCAAATATGTAATATTTGGGGAAAAGTAAATTAAAACAGGAACAAGACCTAACCAATATAGAAACACCCTTTTCTAAAAATAAATAAACAGAAAACTGTCCAGTCTATATGTGGAATTTCTACAAACCAACTTGTTCCAAACCCTGAATGTTTGCTTCTATCCCATATTTTGAGGACACTGCCTGGTCCACAGTCACTAAAGTTTGGCTTGTCAATGTCACAACTACTTGGCCATAAGCTCCCTGAATCTCTGTGAAGCATTTTACATTCTTGAACAACACGTTTCCATTTTTGACATGATTAACCTTCTGGAGTTATTGGCATGACCTTGTACTTGATTTCTTTCCGTTTGTAGAATGTACTAGAGTTGTGGAGCCAAGTCACAGTGGATTCATCTACAAAACACTCTCATAAATAAAGCTTAGGGAACATTGAGGAAGAGAGGGTAGAAAGATTGTAAGAATCAAAGGATCAGAAAATTTTGAGATTGTATCTTCTATTAAAGTAGAACTTTATCAATATAGTCTCACCAGCATGACTACACAAGCATGAACCAAACTAGTATGACACAAATTCACACACCAATGTGGACAGGGAACAGTTCATGAGACATCAACCTTACCAAAGGAAACATGGGCAACTGAGGAGAGCTGAGAACAGGAGAGGTGGTTTTCCCCAGGGAAAAGCACACAAATTGGTTTGATAGTAAAAAATGGTCAGACATGAAATCATAAGAAACTGAAAATACAAGTAACATTATATGACTGAGATGGTAGTATTTAGGAATACATAGTTAATGATAATGAAAAAAGAGGTCATGAATTTGAAGATGAGTAGAAAGCATATATAGAAGCATTTGAAGGGGGAAAGGGAAGGAAAGGGGGGAAATAAATATAATTTATTTCTAATCTCAAAAACACCAAAACATAAACTAAAATTTAAAATATACTTCCATATACCCATTCTTCATGGCAGTGTAACTTAGGAATATTTTCATACATGTGTGTATTGAAGCAGTTCTAACAATGCTTTACTACTGTCTCTCTTCTCACATCTGTCCATCCTGTTAGTCCCCTTGTTCGTCTAGATGTGTATTATCTATTTTATGTCACACACACACACACACACACACACACACACACATATATATATATATATAGTGTTTTTATATAGCTGTATAAAATCTAGATACCATATATGGGAAAACAAACATAATGTAAGTGTGAGTCACTTAATTAATTTAATATTATTACTACCAATTGCATCTATTTTCCTACAAGCATCATGACTTCATCCTTCTTCATGGTTAAAAAAAATCACACATCTCATAATTTTCCTTTTCTTTTCTCTATCATTGGCTACCTGTGTTGGTCCTATAACTTAGCAAATGTGAATAGGGCTGCAATAAACACTTATATTCAAGTGTCTCTTTAATATGTTGAGTTGAAATCTTTTGGGTAAACATTCAGAAGTGGGGTGAAACATCAATGTAGTTATAATTTGAATCTTTCTGATAGATACTCAAAATGTTTCATATGTTTTATTGGCCATACATATTTCATCTTTTGAGAACTACCTGTTCATTTCACTAGCTCATTTATTGAGTTGTTCAGACCTTGAGTTCTTTAAGTGTTCTATCAACCTGCTATCAGGTGCACAACTGGTAGAGATGAGAATATTATATAATGACTTTCCTTTTCAATTATATCATTGTTATCTTCTAATACAGAATGCTTCAAGTATTATAAAAAGATTTACTGAAAGTGTAAAATTAATTAAAAAAGACATCCATATATAATTTTAATTGATAGTATGCCTAACAGTGGAAAATACATAGTTAGGTACATATTAGATTGAGAGGCATGAATATAAATGTTCAGAAAATAGATGCACAATTTACTCTTATATGTTAATTAATGCAAATAAAGACAGCTAATATGTTTATTATTTTTACCAGGCACATTTATCTAACATTTTAAGATTTCAGAAATTTCACTCTTTCTTAAATTTTGTATCAACTTCAATTAGATAAATCTTGGTGATGATAAAAGTCACAGGGCAGCAAATGTGTGATGTTTTGAGCTTGAGCTGGGATGAATTTGGACAATTTCAAAATAAGTTGCAAATGTTATTTTAAGAACAAAAAGATGAATATTCAGATATGAAGGATATTATACATTAAAACATCTTTAAATTCACTGGACTATGAAGCTGGATAGAAAGCATGTGTGACTTTGAAGAGTTTGCCAGGTGTTTGATTTTTCTGCTCTTACATTTTACCCTGCAAACATAATTGCTACAGATAAACTCCAATTCTTTTCTATAAATTCTTAATAGAAACAAAGGCCCAGATTTTTTTGTTTTAAAGACCTTCAAGGTTTGATGTGGGGTGTCTTTCTCTATGCTGTTAATATGTATTGCTCCCATTGGTTAATAAATAAAGCTGCATTGGCCTATGAAAAGGCAGAATGGAGCCAGGCAGGAAGAAAAAAAGAGTTGGAGGAGATGTCAACTCACTGCCCAAGGAACAACAAGATGCCAGCAAACCAGTAACCACACAGCCACGTGGCAACATATAGATTAATAGAAATGGGTTAATTTAAGATTAAAGAGCTGGCTAGCAAGAAACTTGAGCCATAGACCATACAGTTCATAATTAATATAAGCCTCTGAGTGATTATTTTATAAGTGGCTGTGAGAGCTTGGGTGGGAGAGATTCATCTGGCCCATGGGGCTAGGTGGGACCAAGAAACTTCCCCCTACATAGGTTATTTATAAATATCATAAAACATGCTATATAATATTTGATCACTGAACAGAATCTTGAGCCATCTATTGCTGTACAGATGGGTAATATTTGTCAATTTTGATTGCAATTTGACAGTATTAATCTGGGTCTACACATGAGAAAAGTAAGTTTATAAAATACAAACATAAGTATGAAAGAAAGAGAATTTTGATACCAAGTATGTATGTTCATTTACTGAGAAATGGCTTTTATGTTTGAAATACATTGATTAGATTATGTGGAAAGTATTACATCTGTATTTAAATAAAATATCATTTATAGTAAGCTTTACAATTATTGACACTGTTTCTTATGTTGAATATATTATTGATACTGTTTCTTATGTTGCTAGAGGTAAAATAATTATCCATAAACATTCTTAGAAGAATAATTAAAGGGATTATAAAGAATAAATAAATGGATTGTAGCAGTTAAAATTAAATTTAATAGTTAACATTGATGGATGGGGAGATAATTTGATTAACAAGGACACTGGAGTATGATACCCGGGGCCCATGTGGAGGAAGCAGGCATGGTAACCAATGATGACAATCCTGTGCTGAGAAGCCAGAGGTAGAACAATCTCTGTTTATCACTGGGCTATTAGTCATCTCTAGCTGCTAAATTCTAGGCCAAAGTAAGACCCTATCTCAAAAATAAATATGAACAATATCCAAAGTCATCTTTCCTCTAAGACAGGATTGTACCTTCTACACATATGAGCTCTCTGTCTGTCTGTCTCTAAAACACACACACACACACACACACACACACACACCACACACACACAAATACACACCACAATTACAATAGCATTTTTCCTGTGATTTATAAGATTTGATGCCATATCTTGTTTTGAGTTTGGAGTAGGAGTAGGTAGGTCTAAGATTATACAGTTGTCAAGGTTGTTACAGTTGAGGGGTCAAGTATTGGTAACATTTGTACAGGAGATGACACAGTAACTTCTGTTCTAGGTTGAAAATGACCTCTAATGATTTGAGACACTTATTCTCCTAAGTCGTAGTGATTATATCTGTATATCTCAGGACAAAACTTCACTTGCCACTCAGTAATAGAAAGATCCATGCATGACTTTGGAATCTCCCATTTTCAAATGTAAACAAATGTACCTGGTTACAAATTTGGAAAAAAATCCCACATGTTTCTATCTAAGCATTGTAGATTTCCAACTATTTTCTTACTTCAGAGGTGCAGGTCTCTCTCCTTATGCTAATTAAGGCAGACCAATAGGATTTTCTTAAATCTTGAAACACCGTATTTCTCTTGTCTTCTTTGAATTAAGCAAGGAGAAGAAAATAAGTGTGCCTCTTAGCATTCAACAGTAATTAATCTAGAATGTACATTTCATTCTTAGAGTAAGTTTCAGCTGGGGTACAGAGACCAGCTACATTTTTCTAAATAAAGTATCCAAATTCCCAAGGATTGCTCCAGTAGGCAGTGTAGCATTGGGGACTGAATGCGTCATTGTATGGAGCTGCTTACCACCCATATGCCTTGGAAGCAGCCATGTATTTTATAGCTTTGCAAAACAGTCCATGAATTTCATGATGCAGAAAGGCAGAAATTTATTTCTCATTTTCCAACATATAAACTTTTACTAAATGGACTTTCAGAAGCTACTCTATCTTTAAAATATAAATGAAAAAGGATGCCATTGTTCACTTTTCTCTTTCTAACCATTTCATTTTCACAGGAAAATACAAAAAAATGCAAAGGATTTTTTTTTTAGGATAAAGTTTTGAGGTAGTACTACAGCTCACTTTAAAGTTGTCAAGGAGAAAATTTTATAAGAGAAAAAGGTACCAAGGTATATGAAAACAGACTCAGTAGAGTATAAGTTATAAATTAAAGGTAAAAATGCTTCCTCATCTTATCATCTAAGAATAAGATGCAAACACTGGTGTGATCAAAGCATGTTCAATCAGCAAGTCTAACATGAAATCACTTAGCTGCAAATCCATTTAAAATGCTAAAATCTACTTAAGTGTATTAAATTAATTCATTCACATCATTGGTCATTAATAAAAGGATGTGAGTGAATCTGTTTTTCATAATTATGCTGAAATTTCACACATATTTCTAAGAAAATGAATCTTTAGACTACCAGTAAATAAAAATAGCATTGACAAATTTTGCCAAAAGCTAATGGTATGTATTTGGAAAATAAATATTATACACATGAAAAATTTGACTTTTAGAGACTAATTGAATATGTGATCAGTATTAAGTGTCTTTAACGAAGAATATGTAAGTCACAGGACATGAAGAAAATGTTCTTAACGTTTTCTAAACAACAGCATGAAGTACTTCTGGTAGCATTAAATATGTAACAAGCAAAACAAGGAGGAAAGAGTTATTGAGAAATATCTGAATCATGCAGCATTTTAACAAATCCTTTTTTAAAAAATTACTTTAAATTCTTTAATATTTTCAGAGCACCATTCATGAGTACTATATTTCCATCATTCTCTCTCCCCACTCTAGTTCTCCTATATTACACTTCTCCCTCCCAGATTTATGACCTCTTCTTCAATATTGTGTGTGTGTGTGTGTGTGTGTGAGAGAGAGAGAGAGAGAGAGAGAGAGAGAGAGAGAGAGAGAGAGAGAGAGAGAATTCAGCACAATGAGTCCATTTGATGTTGGTCATATGTGTACACATTTACATTTACACATATATGATCACTTGGGATTTAATAACCAAGGGGCTTATCTCTGGAGAAGACTGATTCTTACTTTTTCAGCAGCCCTTGGACCTTTAGGAGCAAGGCCTTGTGAGATTTCTCATATCTACATAGGCATATCAACTGGCGTTTCTGTAAATGCCTCATTTAGGGGACCCTATACTTCTTCAGATTTTATAGATAAAGCTTCCCTGTCATAAACAAAAGACAGGATCTCACAGTATATGTCTTAGCCCTCTGGTTCTTACAACCTTTCTACCCCCTTTCAATGATGATCACTGTGTCTTGGCTGTAGAGGTTGCATTATAGATGAATCAGTTATTGATGGGAACCCCAAGGTCAGTTATTTTTTTTAAATTTTCAAGAGTTGTGACATTTTGTAATCACCTTTATTGGTTTAAAAATTAGTGGTAAGTATTTAGAATGTAGTTAGTGGTAATACTGGTTTAGGAAAATGCCAGACAGTAGGTTCTTTTGAATACTGGATTGTACCAGCTAGGGACAGTCGGCTAGATTTACAGTTTCAGACATGAATTCCCTCAGCTATTGCTCACCCATCTGAAGATTCCTAAGTAGTAGGGACAATGGCTTCAGAAGGGATTCATGAAGGTGCTATTGGATTATCTGAGAGCTCACTCACTCTCACTGGTGCTCCTGCCATGAGGCCATGTGCTGGTGTGTAGTGGGGGGCTCTTTTGACTAGTGTCATGCACCTACGCTTCCAAAGCTATGAAATAAGCCTTCTGTCATTATATAAATTCCAACGAAGTTATTGACAGTTGATGACTCCTAGGAAGAAAATCATTTTTCTTTGGTGTGTGTAGTCATTTGTTGGTTTCTCATGTCCAATGGATGACTGCACACCTATGCATGTCTGGGTAGAACTAATTGGAGTGGATTAGTTATAAAGTAAATTAGTAACTAAGTAAATAAATAAATAAGAGGGCCACAAAGTTTGTAGGGAGGCATGATAGGGACTCCTGGAACAGATAGAGGGGGGAAGTGTAGGAGGATGGGATACACGGTATATATCTATGAAAACTTGGAAGAATAAACAGAAAGTATAAAAAACAGTTATCAGCTATTTTGATATCTCAAGGAAAAGAGACAACAATTTAAGCAAGAGAAAATTTTCACAAAATCATTGAGGCTAAACAATAAAGATCCAGTTTTCAGACATTTTGAATTCTGCTAAAGCTTTCTACCTGGCAGAAGGCCTTTTTCTTACTGTGTTCTTGTTTTGATTTTCCTCATTACATGTGTATAGGAAGAGTGAGAGTGAACTGACATCTCTTCCAATAAATGGACATAATGACTACATCTTTACAAGCTCATTTAATCATAATTAATGCACTGAGACCTCATCTGTAACTGGCTGAGTAGAAACAAGGACATTAGGAGTTTAACATATGAACATTTAGTTCATTATAGTTTTTATAACTGGGCTTAGATCTCAAGGTCTTTCAACTATTAAAAAATTAAAATATTTATATATAATTTCCACATCTATCATAGGCACATGCCTGTAAAAAATGTGTACTTTAGTAGGTATAGCAGCAATATTATTAACAACCACAACCATATGACAAATCTATAGTCTATCTGCTCAAAAAAAAAGAATATTAAACACGGTGTATTCAAACCATGGAGTATTAACCACACATTAAAAATGAAGCATTAATGATTGTTAAATTACAGGTAAATCCTGGAAATCCTGTGTTAAATGAATGATGACTGCCACATAAAGCACTTATTATGAACTTCTTTGCATGTGAGATGTCCAGAATAAGCTCATCACAGGAAGAAAAAGTGATTTAGAGGGTGCTCAAGCCCAGAAGGAAAGGCAAGAAGAGAGAGCAACTACTCATGGGTAGAGATTTTGAAAGAATTTTGATGTTAAAGAGTGGTGATGCATGCATAATTTTGAGAATATACTAAAATATTAAATTATACACCATAAAAATCCCTCCACTCAATTTCAAATTTCTGTTCATAATTCATCTCATAGTATGTATTCACCTCTGCCAATTTATTCATTAAGTAAAATATGAATAAATCTTATGTGTTGGCTTTTCTTGTACTTAGACAGATTCCAATGGTAATGGTGCTTATCAGAGGCAATAAGCCCAGCTCATCCCTCTTGGATCCATTTTATGATTACACTCATGCTTCTTTGCCTCATGTTTCTTCAATTATTTGTTTCTTCTGAGTCATGATGTTTAATTGTGCACTAAAATTCTTACATCAGAGGATGAAGAGATGGCTCAGCAGTTAGGACAGTGGTTGCTCCTCCAAAGGACCTGGGTTCAATTCCCAGCACCTACATGGCAGCTTGCAACCATCTGCAGATCCAGTTCAGTGGCTTCTTTTGGTCTCCATGGGTATCAGCCATGCATATGGCATACAAACCTACACACAGGCCCAATACTCAGACATATAAAGCAATTCCTATGTCAGACTGCATGGACTAATAAATGGAACAAAGCAATGCATGCAATATGAATATGCATATTTAAATCTACAATAATCTGTCCATAAGGAAATTCAAATCATTATCACTATTATCCAATGTAACATTTGTCATCTTGTTTTTAATACAGCTTTTTCTCATAACCCTTATCAATTCGTGTATTGGTTACTTTACTCATTGCTGTGACAGAATTCCTGATGAAAGGAACTCAAGGAAAGGGCTTATTTGGGTTGTAATTTTTTGTTTTGTCCCACTGCTTGAAGAATATTCCTGCTCCATAATCTATCTCATCTCCTAATCTCAATAATGCCTAATTTAGATGTGGGGGTCAAATGTGCAGTTCTTCAGGCAGGGCAGTTTCAGGCAGGTGCTTGAAGTAACTGCTTACAGGGCATCCACTCTCAGTCTTCCCCTTTTTGTTCTATGTGAGATCATATCCCATAAAATGATGCTGCACAGACTTAAGGTGACTCTTTCAACCTCAGTTAACCAAAGTCGGAAAACTTGTATGTATGCAAGTATGTATGTATGCAGGAGGATTGCATCCAAGATGATTCGAAATCTTTTAAGTTGACAAAATTACCGTTACAATCAGAGTTCCATAAATTGGAGTATTCAGGGTGCTTAGACATGGTGTGTTTAGATATTTAAAGGTGAAAAAAATAGAGTTTTCTCTTCAGCTGTGTTAGTAAAATATCAAACAAAGATTAATGGGAAAACTGTTCACACTTTGGAGAAGTTTCTATTCAGACAATACATCCATCCACATTCCAACCTAGTTGCATGCATATAGTATCTAACTTCTTGTCAAATTACAGATGAATTATCTACCTTAAAGAGAATATGTGAGAAGAAAACAAGCAAAACATAATCAGTAAAACAACTTCACATTGAATTTAGATGCTGAATATTAATCACCTTTCACTGGCTTGCCATTTGAGTAAGCACAGCTGCCTTTATGAGTATGTGGTTGTCATGCTCACAAAAAAAAAAACAAGAAAATAAAAACACTGATTAGTTGAACATGTTATTGATGAGCAAGGTGAAAATTCTATTTGTTCCTGCTGCATGCATATCAAATCTAGACCTTTCATAAGTCCTTTCATGACTCTGAGGTCATTTTTGCCTCTACATATGAAAAAAAAACCATGTATTACTTAACATTATGTATGTGGCTTATTTGGCTTGACATGATGTCCCCAAATTCATTCTACTTTTTTGCAGGTATTTGATTTCTTTCTTGTGGCTGAATATACACCCCTGCAGGCAGGTGTAACACTTTTTCATCTATTCATCTGTTGTTGAGTATGCAGGCTGACTCTGTATCTCTCAGAACTTATGAATAACTCCACATTAATATTTTCATGCAAGCACCATTTTGTATGCTGAGATCATTTCCTGTGGGTGAATACCAGAAGTAGGATAGCTGGTTAATAAAGTAGAGCTAACACAGTTCTTGATGAACTACCATACATTTCTATATAGTGATTATCAGCATTTATATTGCAGCCAGCGCTGCCTGTGATCTCTCTTTTGTTTACATCCTGACCAATGTTTGTATTTTTTTAAAAATAATGACAGTTTTAAGTGGGGTTTGGTCAAGTGTTATCTAAATTTTGATTTGTATTTCTCTAATTGCTTGGGATATGGAAGATGTTTTGAAAGAGCTATTGTTTATTTCTTTTAAAAATATCATTTGTGTTCAGATCTTTCGAGCATTCATCAGATTATTTCTTTTTTTCTTGTTAAACTTGGAGTTCCTTATACATTTCAGATATGTTTTATTCTAGTACTTTCTAAGTTTTTTGGCATCTTACTCCTTGGCTTCTGATATATACTGTGTTTTTTAAGGTCATCAGTCTTCTGTGTACAGAAATGAAGCATCACACATGGTTGAGAAAGCTGTCCTTTCTCCTCTATGCACTTCTGGCAAGTTTCTCAAAAATTGTTAGCTTTTGGTGTGCAGATTGACTTCTGGAATTTTTGTTTTGTCCCACTGCTTGAAGAATATTCCTGCTCCATAATCTATCTGATATCCTAATCTCAATAATGCCTAATTTAGATGTGGGGGTCAAATTATCTGGCTCCCACACCATGCTGTAACATTGACTAGCTTAGTCTTGTACATGCAACCACTGCAGTGAGTTCATGACTACATACCACCTGTCATTGTCAAAAGACACTTTGTCTCAAGTTCACCCTGAACAAGAGGTCCGTAGGAGTGTTTTATATTTGTCCCATTTGTGATGGAGGACTCCACTGACAATTGTTCTTTGTACTTTACCAGTTGTGAGTTTCTGTATTTATAATTATCCACTACACAAAGAAATTACTCTGATGAGGTCTGAGAGCTTCATTAGTCTGTAGATATAGAGATAAAAATTTAGAGAGCAGTTCAACTCTATGTCGAGTTACCAAAATTATAACAGCAGGTTCACTGCTGGGGCCTGTGCACTTCCCAACCATGGATTCTTAACCGTATTTTTTTTTTCAATAGCACACATGTGTTTTTTCCTGTGGAGTAGACCCTAAATCCAGTCAGAAAGTGGCTAGTTACTCCCATGAGCATGTCTTGTCCAGCCATGTTTACAGCACTCACAGCTCAATATGCCTGCTGAAGCCCTACACCCGGCAGTTTACAGGACACCTCCCTGTACTATGAATGCTAGCAGCAGGGAGAAGTCTTCCTGGTCAATAACAACTTGATTTATCTATGTCTAGTGAACAAAGTGTGTGACATCTTATCATCAACTACATTTTTATCAGTTTTAGTAGTATTTTTGAGTAATGCTTTGGTTATTTATTAGTCACATCATCCAGAAACAAATAATTTTATTTATAATCTTCCTATCTGTGATCACTTGAATTCTATCTCTTGCCAGTTGCCCCGACTAAAGCTTCCAAGATCCTATTGAATATGAGCATGGGCAGTCGTTGTCTTGACGCCGATCTTTGGAACTGTTTTCTGCATTCTCACTTTCTATTTTTGTTTGTTTGTTTGTTTTTTGTTTTTTGTTCAAGACAGGGTTTCTCTGTATAGTTTTGGTGCCTGTCCTGGATCTTGTTCTGTAGACCAGGCTGGCCTCGAACTCAGAGATTAGTCTGGATCTGCTTCCCAAGTGCTGAGATTAAAGGTGTGTGCCATTGCCACCCAGTGCATTCTCACTTTCAATGTGATGTTGACTATAGAGTTTTGTCATTAACAGCCCTTATTAAGTTGCTTTATCTAATTATTTTAGGATTTTTGTCATGAATGAATGTTTAATTTTATTGCATTATTTATGGAGAGAATCATGATTTTTATCTCAAATTTGTTAATATGACATATTATAGTTATTTATTTACCTGTACTGAACTGTCCTTTCATCACTAGAGTGGAACTAAGTGTTTGGGACAGGATGGCAGTAAGCTATTGGAGCTTGCTTTGATGTCACCCACAGTGCAAATGGTGTTAAACTTTCAGATTCATGCTCAGCCTCCAGGTAGCTGGACTCAAGTTCAGAACCCCCAGGCCAAGTTGCCCTTTTGTCTTGTAGGTACTTACTGCTACAAAAATCAATTATAGTGGTGATTTTGTTGTTTCTCATAGGCCTCCTGTGTTTTCTTTTTCTTTTCACTTGAGAGATCCGTAAATTTTTCTGTCAGTTTCTTCAAAGACCCTTATTCACTTTATTGTTCATATGTAATTGCATAAATTCATATTTTCTTGGTTTTAATTTGTAGTTTTATTTTATTTTCATCAGGAAAGACATACAGGGAGTAACTTTATTTTTCAATTTGTTAAAATTTATGGCTTAATATGTGGTCTTCTGGGGAGATACTTGCTCAAACAGCATATTTTTTCAGTGTAAGATAGTATGCCTTGAGGTTTCATTCAGTCACTTTGATCTATAGTGCATTTTATCATTGATGTTTCTTTGGTAATTTTTTTTTATTTTTGGTCTAAGGAATCCTACTCTTGATGAAAGTGGGATTTGAAGTTCCTATAATTATCCAATCTTGTTTGAATGTATCCAATATTCACTACATAGCCACTTCATCTTTTCTTAAAAATTTGACTTAAGCTTTTCCATGTGAAATATCACTGTTGTAACTGTTTTAAGTTTTTCTGTTTATTTGAAATGTAACTTTCCAGCTGTGGAACAATCCTTTTCTACACTATGAATATGTATTACTCTCATTGGTTAATAAACAGCTGGCAGGTAGGAAGTTAGGCAGGAAAGCCAAGCTGAGAATAATGGGAAGAATGAGGGTAGAGTCAGGGGAGATGCCAGACAGCCACCCAGGAAATAAGGCATGCTAGAGGGCAGGTAAAGCCACAAGTCATGTGGTAATACACATATTAAAGAGCTAGTTAGTAAGAAGCCTGAGCTATTGCCCAAGCATTTATAATTAATATAAACCACTGATCAATGTGTTTTATGGCAATATCTTGCTGATTCTATTGCTATGGGTTTGTAGGATAACTTGAAATCAGGATTGGTGTTTCTCCAAAATTTCTATTTATTGTTCAAGATTATTTGGGGTATCTTGTATTTTGTGATTCCATCTGAATTTTGCAGAACTTTAAAATTTTCTGATAAGAATTTTGTAGTAATTATTGGTAATGAAGTGAATATTTAGACATGTTTTTAGCAGGATGGCCATTTTCACAATATAAATTTTACCAATCAATGATCATGAGTGATCTTTTTGTCTCCTGATGTCTTTTTTGTCTTTTTTAGGTTTTTTTTGTGCCTTTTCTTCTCCTTCTTCTTCTTCTTCTTCTTCTTCTTCTTCTTCTTCTTCTTCTTCTTCTTCTCTCCTCCTCCTCCTCCCCCTTCTCCTTCTTCTTTTATTACAAGAGGACATTTACTAAATTGTCTTGCATGATATGGGATGGGTAGATAAACAATCCTATCTATACACCAGAGAGCCTGAGAACCCAGTAGCAGCTCAGTCCATGAAGCAGCACTTCTCAACAGTCCCAATCCAGCACTGAGGGGCTGCAGGATTCTTTGAAGCTGGGTTCTTGTCAGTTAACGATGTTAATGGCAGTGGCAGTGGCAGCAACAGTAACAGGAGGAAGAGAGAGAAGTCCAAGGCAGGCAGGCAAGAAGCACTGATGTTTTTGCTCAGATCTCTTTTCCCCTTTACATCTGCTCCCACAGCTGTACAGAGCCACCCACTCCTTCCCCCCAGGGAATCCTCCCCCTGAGTACTCTCACAGACTCATTCAGAAGTGTGTTTCTTAGCCGATTCCAGGTACAACAAAGTTGATAATCAGGATTAGCCATCACCACTGTGTATCCTGACATCCTCCCTCTTCCCCTTCCTTTTAAAACATCTTCCCCTTCCTGTTCCATTGTTAGTGGTGTATTCCACATACTGGAATGACTTTGGTCTGAAGCTCCACACAGGACTTTCACCCTCAGCAGTTCATTTCATTTCTGTGTTGTCCTTCTGGGATTGGGGGGAAAACAGGACTCAGAGAAACAAGTTTTCAAGGCTCGACACCTGTTGGATGCTGATTTAAGTCACAGATCTAGCCTCTGGACCTCATGAATGCTGTTCTCCATTTCTCTGTTCCTGTCTAGCAGGGAATCTGGTAACACTTTCACCTTCAGTGCTCTGAAGTTTGGCTCCTGATTCAGGAGTCAGCACATTTGATCAGGGCTCTGCAGTTGCCTGGCTGAGTCATGATGTGATACAGTGTTTGACATGATTTTCCTCCACACACACACCTCATTATTATTAAGAAACATCACTGACTGCTCCTTTCAGAGTGACTGGGCACAGTTCAGCTAGATTATGTTAAAATCCTCAGGAGAAATTTTTCAAAACCTACAAAGTTATCTCTGCGTAGAAATCTCTAAGGACGTCTTCCACACACGAGGGGCATGAAAGCCCACTAGGGACCATGATCATGCTAGATAGAAGGGGTATCTAGTGGTTTTACCTATGGTTGTCCATGTTGTTGATCCTGGTAAACAGATCTCAGTTTTCCTACTAGAGCCAACAAGGTTCACCATATAAAATTCAGAATGCCTAGTTAAATTTAAACTTCAGAAAACAGCACAACACATTTTTTTCAAAAAGTATATCTCAAGTATATTTGTTTATGAGTAATGGAGGTGTTGAGAAAGGGTTTCATATAACCCAGACCAGGCTTGAATTCCCTTTATGTTGGAAGCTGGCCTTGAACTCCTGATCTTCTTGTCTCCATCTCCTAAATCATAGGCATGCACTGCTATGTCTGGCCTTGAAGATCCTTATGTGAAAAAAATGCACTATGACTCAGAAGTTCTAATTTAATTAGGCATCTCATGTTCTTATTGTCTATTCCTGCAGCTGTGACCTCTCACCTCAATAAAATAGTTATGGTGGGACTCTGCAGCTGGCCCAAATGTGCAAATGTGGCCAACCAGTACATCATATTTCTCAAAACCATAGGGATGATTCATGTAACCAAAAAAGATGATCATTCAACCAAAATGGGCCAAACATCTTTCTATTTCTGAAAATCTGGTTGGCACCATTGAGAAAGAGATTTCTTGCTTCTACTGTGCTGCCAAACTGTGAGAAAGATTGTCTCTAATGACAGAAATGAGAGTCAAACTGAGGAATGTAGTCTGAAGTCAAGTGAAAGGGAGAGAGAGAGGAAGAGGGACACACACACACACACACACACACAGAGAGAGAGAGAGAGAGAGAGAGAGAGAGAGAGAGAGAGAGAGAAGAGCAAATCTGTTAGATATCATTAGGCCTTCTAGGAGGCAGTAGAATTTTACCTTGGTGTGTAAAGTTGATAGTGTGAATCTTTTTTCATCATTATTATTAATGTTGTTGTTTTTATTTATTATTTCACACAGTACAACCTGACTGAAGTATCAACTCCCTCTCCTCACCACAGTCCCTTTCCCTATCTTCCCTCTCCTCCAGATCCACACATCCCCATCTTCCCTCAGAAAAGAGCAGGCCTCACAGCAACAGCAACAAAATACAGCATAATATGCTTAAAAAAAAAGGGACATACCATCACATCAAGCCTGGAGGAGGTGACCCAGTAGGAGGAAAAGGGTCCCACAAGTAGGCAAAACAGTCAATGACCACCCCTGTTCCTTCTGTGAGGAATCCCACAAGAACACCAACCTACTTAAACCATAACATAGATGCAGGAAACCTAGGTCAGACCCATACAGGCTCCTTGATCTCTGTGAGCCCCTATTAGTCCCTGTCAATCAGTTCATGGGCCACGTTCTTGTGATGTCCCTGATTCCTCTGGTTCCTCTAATCCTTCTTCCCCTCATCTATAGGACTATCCAGGTTCTGACTAATCGTTGGCTGTGAGACACCGAATCTGCTCCCATCCCATCAGTTTCTTCATAAAGTATCTCTGGTCACTTTGATTCTGCTATGTTTTGGTCCCAGAACACTCTGCAGGAAAGACAAATTGTAGGTCAAAGATTTTGTGGTTGAGTTGGTGTCCAAATACCCCCACTTAATGCCTTGCCTGGTTACAGAAGATAGCCTTTTCAGGATCCATGTCTCTCATTACTAGGAGTCTTTGCTAGGGTTACTGTCTTAGATTCCTTGGAGTTTCCATGGAACTAAGGTTCCATCTGGCCCTTGAAATGCCTTCCAATTCCAGTCATTTCTCCCAGTATTCCCTACCGAACTGATCACTTCTGTTCCCAAACAAATCTGCCTCAGTCCAACAGTAAAGTCTATTCTATTTCCCCTTTCCAAGGAAATACTTTTATTCCCTCCTTAATAATCCCTTGTTTCTTATTCTCTCTGGGTCTATGGGCCATAGCATGATTATCTTTCACTTTACATCTAATAACCACTTATAAGTGAGTACACACCATGTTTGCCTTTCTGGGTCTGGGTTACCTTACTCGGGAGGATTTTTTTTTTCTAGTTCTATCTATTTGCCTGCAAATTTCATGATGTCACTGTTTTTACATCTGAGTAATACTCCATTGTGTATATATGCCACATTTTCTTTATTCATTCTTCAGTTGAGAGACATCTAGGTTGTTTCCAGTCTCTGGATATTATGAATAAAGCTTCTATGAACATAATTTTGCAAGCATCCTTGTGAAAGGATGGAGCATCTTTTGGGTATATGCCGATAAGACACTAGCTTGGTCTTGAGGTAGACTGATTTCCAACTTTCTAAGAAACCATAATATTGATTTCCAAAGTGGCTGTACAAATTCGCACTCCCACTAGCAGTAGAGAAGTGTTCTTCTTGCTCCACAAACACTCCAGCATGAACCATTACCTGTGTTTTTTTTTTTCCGAGACAGGGTTTCTCTGTGTAGCTTTGCGCCT
>CABHPH010000796.1:57452-75112 GCA_902168325.1 Peromyscus nudipes
AGAGAGAGAGAGAGAGAGAGAGAGAGAGAGAGAGAGAGAGAGAGAGAAGAGCAAATCTGTTAGATATCATTAGGCCTTCTAGGAGGCAGTAGAATTTTACCTTGGTGTGTAAAGTTGATAGTGTGAATCTTTTTTTCATCATTATTATTAATGTTGTTGTTATTATTTATTATTTCACACAGTACAACCTGACTGAAGTATCAACTCCCTCTCCTCACCACAGTCCCTTTCCCCATCTTCCCTCTCCTCCAGATCCACACATCCCCATCTTCCCTCAGAAAAGAGCAGGCCTCACAGCAACAGCAACAAAATACAGCATAATATGCTTAAAAAAAAAGGGACATACCATCACATCAAGCCTGGAGGAGGTGACCCAGTAGGAGGAAAAGGGTCCCACAAGTAGGCAAAACAGTCAGTGACCACCCCTGTTCCTTCTGTGAGGAATCCCACAAGAACACCAACCTACTTAAACCATAACGTAGATGCAGGGAACCTAGGTCAGACCCATACAGGCTCCTTGATCTCTGTGAGCCCCTATTAGTCCCTGTCAATCAGTTCATGGGCCACGTTCTTGTGATGTCCCTGATTCCTCTGGTTCCTCTAATCCTTCTTCCCCTCATCTATAGGACTATCCAGGTTCTGACTAATCGTTGGCTGTGAGACACCGAATCTGCTCCCATCCCATCAGTTTCTTCATAAAGTATCTCTGGTCACTTTGATTCTGCTATGTTTTGGTCCCAGAACACTCTGCAGGAAAGACAAATTGTAGGTCAAAGATTTTGTGGTTGAGTTGGTGTCCAAATACCCCCACTTAATGCCTTGCCTGGTTACAGAAGATAGCCTTTTCAGGATCCATGTCTCTCATTACTAGGAGTCTTTGCTAGGGTTACTGTCTTAGATTCCTTGGAGTTTCCATGGAACTAAGGTTCCATCTGGCCCTTGAAATGCCTTCCAATTCCAGTCATTTCTCCCAGTATTCCCTACCGAACTGATCACTTCTGTTCCCAAACAAATCTGCCTCAGTCCAACAGTAAAGTCTATTCTATTTCCCCTTTCCAAGGAAATACTTTTATTCCCTCCTTAATAATCCCTTGTTTCTTATTCTCTCTGGGTCTATGGGCCATAGCATGATTATCTTTCACTTTACATCTAATAACCACTTATAAGTGAGTACATACCATGTTTGCCTTTCTGGGTCTGGGTTACCTTACTCGGGAGGATTTTTTTTTCTAGTTCTATCTATTTGCCTGCAAATTTCATGATGTCACTGTTTTTACATCTGAGTAATACTCCATTGTGTATATGTGCCATATTTTCTTTATTCATTCTTCAGTTGAGAGACATCTAGGTTGTTTCCGGTCTCTGGATATTATGAATAAAGCTTCTATGAACATAGTTTTGCAAGCATCCTTGTGAAAGGATGGAGCATCTTTTGGGTATATGCCCATAAGACACTAGCTTGGTCTTGAGGTAGACTGATTTCCAACTTTCTAAGAAACCATAATATTGATTTCCAAAGTGGCTGTACAAATTCGCACTCCCACTAGCAGTAGAGAAGTGTTCTTCTTGCTCCACAAACACTCCAGCTTTTTTTTTTTTTTTTTTTTTTTTTTTTTTTTTTTTTTTTTTCTCTGTGTAGCTTTGCGCCTTTCCTGGAGCTCACTTGGTAACCCAGGCTGGCCTCGAACTCACAGAGATCCGCCTGGTTCTGCCTCCCAAGTGCTGGGATTAAAGGCGTGTGCCACCAACGCCCGGTTTACCTGTGTTTTTTAGCTCAGTGATTCTGACAGGTGTAAGATGGTCTCTCAAAGTCCCTTTGATTTGCCTCTCCCTGATGGCTAAGGATGTTGAACATTTCTTTAAGTGCTTCTAGGCCATTTGAGTTTCCTCTGGTGAGAATTCACTGATTAGATCTGTATTGGATTTTATAATTGGGTTATTTAGTTTGTTGATGTATAGTTTCTTGAGTTCTTAAGATATTTTGGATATTAGTCCTCTGTCAGATGTCAAGTTAAAAATCTTTTTGCATTTAGTGGGCTGTCTTTTTGTCCTATTGACAGTGTCCTTTGCTTTACAGAAGCTTTTCATTTTCACAAAATCCAACTTATTAATTTTTGATATTACTGCATGTCCTATTGGTATTCTGTTAAAGAAGTTGGCTCCTGTGCCAATGCATCCCAAGCTATTCCCTACTTTCTCTTCTCTTAAATGTTCAAATCCTTTTGTGCACTGTAAAGACTTGTCACTAAAACTTGTTTAATAAAAAGCTTGCTGGCCAGTACCTAGGCAGGAAGTATACACAGGACAACCAAACTAAGGATGCTGGGATGAAGAGGGGAGGAGTCAGAGGAAATGCCAGAGATGCAGATGAAGCAGGATGTGTAGAAGATGAGGAAACAAGCCATGAGTCATGTGGCAGAGGGTAGATAAGAAATATGGGTTAATTGAAATGTAAGAGTTAGCTAGTAACAAGCCTGAACTATTAACTAAGTGTTTACAATTAATATTAAGTTTCTGAGTAATTATCTCAGAGAAGCCATGGCACAGGAAAACTCCACCAACACTCAACTTCAGTCTATCTGGTTTTATATTGAGGTCTTTGATCCACTTGGACTGGAGTTTTGTACAGGGTGATAGATATGGATCTGTTTGTATTCTTCTGAATACCAACATCCAGAAAGACAAGTATCATTTGTTGAAGATGCTTTCCTTTTTCTATTGTAGATTTGTGACTTCTTTATCAAAAATCCATAGGTGTATCAATTTATGTCTGGGTCTTCAAGTCCATTCCGTTTATCAATGTGTCTGTTTTTATGTCAATACCATGCAGTATTTATTACTACTGCTCTGTAGTAAAGCTTGAAATCAGGGATCAGGATACCTCTAGAAGTTCTTTTATTATATAGGATTGTTTTAGCTATACTGGAGTTTTTGTTTCTCCATATGAAGTTGAGTATTATTCTTTCAAGTTCTGTAAAGAATTGTGTTGGAATTTTGACAGGGATTGCATTGAGTCCATAGATTGCTTTAGGCAGGATGAGCAGTTTTATTATATTAATCCTACTGATCAAAGAGCATAGGAGATATTTCCATCTTCCGACATCTTTTTCAATTTCCCTCTTCAAAGACTTGAAGTTTTTATCATACAGGTCTTTCACTTGCTTGGTTATAGTTACCCCAAGATGTTTCATATTATTTGTGGCTATTGTTAACAGTATTGTTTCCCTAATTTCTTTTCAGCTTGTTTGCCATTTGTATATAGAGGACTACTGATTTTTTTTTAATTAATCTTGTATCTAGACACTTCCCTGAAGGTATTTATCAGCTTTAGGAGTTCCCTGGTATGTTTCAGGTTCCTTTCTATACTATCATATTGCGTGCAAATAGCAATACTTTGACTTCTTCCTTTCTGATTTGTATTGCCTTGATCTCCTTTATTCTTGTCAATAAGCTCTAGCTAAAACTACAAGTACTGTATTTAAAAGTATGGAGAGAGTGGATAGATTTGTCTTGTCTCTGCTTTTAGTGGAGTTGATTTGAGTTTCTCACCATTTAATTTGATGTTGGCTATTGGCTTGCTGTAAATTGCATTTATTTGGTTTTGGTTAGGTCCCTTATATCCTTGATCTCTCCAAGAATTTTTATCATGAAGGGCTGTTGGATTTTGTCAAAGGCCTTTTCAGCATCTAATTAGATGATCATGGGATTTTTTTCTTTCAGTTTGTTTATATGATATAACACATTGACAGTTAATCATATGTTGAATAATCCCTGCATCTCTGGAATGAAGCCTACTTGATCATGGTGGATAATCTTTTTGAGGTGTTCTTGGATTCAGTTTGCAAGTATTTTATTAAGTACTTTTGCATCAATGTTCATGATAGAAATTAGTCTTCAATTCTCTTTCTTTGTTGAGTCATTGTGTGGTTTGGTTATCAGGGTAACTGTGGCCTCTTGAAATGAATTTGGCAATGTTCCTTCTGTTTCTATTTAGTGGAATAATTTGAGGAGTGTTGGTACTAGCTCCTCACTGAAGGTCTTGTAGAACTCTGTGCTGAAACCATCTGTCCCTGGGTTTTTTAATTTAATTTAATTTTTTTTCATTTTTCTTTATTAAGAAATTTTCCACTCCACATGCTATCCACAGACCCCTCCTCCTCCCTCTTCCCACCCCCAGCCCTCTTTCCCAAGCCACCCCACATCCTCACATCCCCCAAATCAAGGTCTCCCATGGGGAGTCAGCAAAGCCCAGCACACTGAGCCTAGGCAGGTCCAAGCCCCTTCCCACTGCACCAAGGCTGTGCAAGGTGTCACACCACTGGCACCGGATTCCAGAAGCCTACCTAAGACTAGGGACAGATCCCGATCTCCCTGCCTGGGTACCCCCCAAACAGTTCGAGCCAAACAACCATCTTCCGTATCCAGAGAGCCTAGTCCAGTCTCATGGGGGCTCCACAGCCACCAGTCCACAGTTCATGGGCTTCCACTAGTGTGGCCAGTCATCTCTGCACATCCTCCCAACATGATCTGGACATCCTTCGCCTGCAGTATCTCTCCTCTTTCTCATCACACATATATACAATGGAGTACTACTCAGCAGTAAAAAACAATGATATCATGAAATTTGCAGGCAAATGGATGGATCTAGAAAATATCATCTTGAGTGAGGTAACCCAGACTCAGAAGGAAAAACATAGTATGTATTCACCCATAAGTGGATACTAAATGGGAGGGAAAGGATGGCCAGACTGCAACCCAGAACTCCAGAGAGGCTAGCTAACAGGAAAAGCCTGACACATGGCTGATCCTGTGAAGGAGAAGTGGATGACATCTACATGAGTGGACTGGGTGTGGGGGGTGGCAGAGAGTGGGGGATGAGAACATAGGGAAATGGGAGGGTCAAGCTGGAACAGGGACAGAGTGGGAGGGCAGGGAGGAAGATACCATGATAGATGAGAACATCATGGGAATAGGAAGAGGCAGGGTGCTGGGGAGGCTCTCAGGAATCCACAAGGTTGACCCCACCTTGGTCTGGTGGCAGTAGTCTAGAAGGTGCCTGGACAGGTCTACTCTAGTGACCAGCATAGCAAATAACCTACCTGTCATCATAGAGCCTTTGTCCAGTGACAGATGGAGGCAGATACAGAGATCTACGGCCAGGCACCAGGCTGAGCTACTTCTAGTTTCTTGGGGGTAATAGGTCTATTTAGATTGTTTATGTGATCTTGATAAGAGGTATCTATCAAGAAAATTGTTCATTTCTTTTAGATTTTCCAGTTTTGTTAAGTATGGGATTTTAAAGTATGACCTAATGATTGTTGGGATTTCCTAGGTGTCTGTTGTTATGTCCCCCTATTCATTGTATTAATTTGGATCCTCTCTGTGTGTATTTTAGTTAGTTTGGATAAGGATTTGTGCTGATTCTCTCAAAGAACTAACTCTTTCTTTCATTGATTCTTTGTTTTGTTCTCATTGTTTTCGTTTCATTGATTTCAGCCCTCAGTGTGATTATTTCCTGCTGTGCACTCCTCTTGGGTTTATTTCTTCTTTCTGTTCTTGAGCTTTCAGGTGTGCTGTCAAATTGCTAATATGAGATCTTTGCAATTTATTTATGAAGGCACTTAGTGCTATGAACTTTCCCATTAGCACTACTTTCAATACATCCCATAAGTTTGGGTATATTGTGTATTCCTTTTCATGGAGTTCTAAAAAGTCTTCATTTTTTTTTCTATTTCTGCCTTGACAGAGTAGTCATTCACTTATTAGGGAGTTATTCCCTTGCAATGCATTTGTAGGCTTTCTGTTTCTGTTTTTGATATCCAGCTTTAATTCATGGTGGTCTGATAGGATACAGGGGGGTATTTCAGTTTTCTTGTATCTGTTGAGACTTGCTTTGTGACCAAGTATGTGATCAATTTTAGAGAATGTACCATGATACACTGAGAAGGTATGTTCTTTTGTGTTTGGGTGAAATGTTCTGTAAATATCTGTTAAGACCATTTGATTCACAATGTCTGTTAGCTACATTATTTCTGTTTAGTTTCTGTCTGAATGACCTGCCCATTGGTTAGAGTGGGGTATTGAAGGCTCGCACTATTAACGTGTGAGGTTTGATGTGTGATTTAAGCATTAGTAATGTTTCTTTTACAAATGTGGGTGCTCTGGTATTTTGGGCATAGTTGTTAAAAATTGAGCCATCATCTTGGTGGATTTATCCTTTGCTGAATATGAAGTGTCCTTTTCCAACTCTTTTAAATTTTGGTTCAAAGTCTGTTTTGTTAGATATAGAATACCTACACTGGCTTGCTTCTTAGTTCCATTTGCTTTGAAAATCTTTTTTCAACCCTTTACTCTGATGTAATGTGTGTCTTTGATGTTGAGGTGTGTTTCTTGAATGTGATAGAATGGATCTTGTTTCCATATCCATTGTGTTAGCCTGTGTCTTTTTATTTGATAATTGAGTCCATTGATATTGAGAGAGATTAATGACAAATGATTGTTAATTCCTTTTATTTTGTTGTTAGGGATGGTGGTGATATTGTGTGTGTGTGTGTGTGTGTGTGTGTGTGTGTGTGTGTGTGTGTGTGTGTGTCTTTCCCCTTTGGATTTTGCTGGTAGGAGTTTATTTATTGCCTGTGTTTTTGTGGGTGTAGTTAACTTCCTTGGGTGGTAGTTTTCCTTCTAGTAACTTCTGTAGGGCTGGACTTGTGGATAGATATTTTTTAAATTTGATTTTGTCATGAAATATCATGTTTACTCCTTCTATGTTGAATGCAGGTGGTAGGAGTAGACAGGGGTTTCTTCCTCTGATCTTAGTATGAATGTTTCAGATTTTTTCTTAATTTTACATTACTATGGCTGCATGTTTGCAATATACAGTCTTTACTATGTTGAGAAATTTTCACTCAATCCTTGGAGCATCTAGGACTTTATCATGAAAGGATGTTGAACTTTATCAAAGGCTTTTCTTGCATCCATTGAGATGACCATGTGATTACTGTGCTTGAGCCCATTTGAGTGATGAATCACATTTATTGATTTAGTCTCTTTAACCACCCTACTTGTTGTGAATTAAATCTACTGGATCATCGAATGATTTTTAAATACATTCTTGAACTTGTGAAACAAGTATTTTATTGAATATTTTTTTCTACATTTCTCAGGGAGATTGTCCTATATATTTTTTTCTAACATTAAGTATTTATCTGGCTTTGGTATTACTGTAATACTAGTTTTTAAAAATAATTTGGAAGTTGCCTTTCCCTTTATATTTTATGGAATAACTTGATTAGTGTTGGTATTAGCTTGTCTTTGAAGCCTTGCTAAAAATGTTGCATCAAATTCATCTGACCCTGAGCTTTTTATCATCAGAAGGATTTTAATTACTTCTCCTTTCACTGCTTGCCATAGATGTATTTGGATTATATACTTTATGTTGCTTTAACTTTGTTAGATCATATGCATCTTGAAATATTTCTTTTTATGTAGATTTTCCAATTTACTGGAATATGAAATTTTGAAGTAAATCTTCATGATTCTCAGAGTTCACTTGTTTGCTGTTTTAATATCTTCCTTTTCAACTCTAATTTTAATAGAGTCTTCTCTACATTTTTGTTGGTTAATTGGGCTAGGGGTTTTTTAATTCCTACTTATCTTTTCAAATAACAAACTCTTAATTTCTTTGACCTTTTGCATTTTCATTTGTTTGTTTATAATGTGTTAACTTCTGCATTTATCTTTGTTATTGCTCCCTGTCTATCCCTTTTAGGGTGGTCTTATTCTTAGATTTTGAGTGCTTTGAGGTACATCATAATTTGAAAACTTGGATTTGAATGTAGGCACTTAGAGCTATTATTTTCATCTGAGAATGTTTCATTGTGTATCGTATGTTTTGGTATGCTGTGTTTACATTTTTATTTAATTGAAGGAATTCTTTTATTTTATCTTTATTTTTTCAGTGACTCATCAGCCAACAGCATGTTGTTTAATCTTGATGTTTTGCATATTTTCTGTACTTTCTCTTTCCATAGAACATTTAATCCCATTATGGAGATGTAAATATAGATTTTTTTCATGTTCTTCATATTCCTATATTTGTTAAGTCATGCTTTGTGTCCTAATATGTGACCTATTTGAAGGAAGATACCATTTTTTTTTTTGCTGAGATAAATGGGTGTTCTTCATCTTGGAGGAATACTCTGTAGATGTCTCTAGATGTTCTGTAGATGTACAGTTGATCTATATAAGGAGAAGAATGGAATATCACAGCCTCCCCTCAGTTACTATTTTGAAGTAAGTCTGTGTCTTTAAGTGCAGTAGTATTTGTTTTATGAAATTATATGAGCCTGAGTGGAAATCTTGGGAATTGCAAGTTTCTTTTGATGACTTATTCCCTTAATTAGTATGATGTGATTCTTTTTATTTCATCTGGTTAGATTTGGTTTGAAATATTTTTTTCAGGTGTTAAGATAGTTATGCTTGTTTGTTTTCTTGTACCATTTGCCTGGAACACCTTTCCATTAATTCTTTCATCCTAAGTCAATGTTTTCCACTGGTGGTGGGACTTGATTCTTTAAGGCAGCAAAAATATTGAACTCTATTTTCTAATATAATATGGTTGTGTGTAGTTTTGGATAGGAAAATTGAGATCATTTATAATCAGATTTATTATAGAAAGAAAGTGTATTGATTTTTTTATCATTTTGCTTTACTTGGGGAATTTGAAGTCCTTTCTTGCTTAACAACTGTCTGAACATCAGATTGTTTTCCCTCCTGTAGTCTCTTGAACGTATTTATCTTTGGTTTCAGTCCAAAGTATTCCCTAGAGTATCCTCTGTGTGGCTGAACTGGTGGTCATAAATTCCATTGTCCTGCTTTTATCATGGAAATTTTCTTTGACTTCCCATTGTCATAGATAGTTTTGACAGGTTTATTAGGCTGGGCTGGCAGGTATGATCTTTCTGAATTTGAGATACATCATTTCCTTGAAGATTTGATTGAAAAGTCAGCAGTTATTTTGATGATATTCCTTCTCTTCTGCAGCTTTCAATACACTATCTTTGTTCTGTACACACAAAATTTTAACAATAATAGGATGCTTTCTTTTCTATCCCTGTTTGGTGTATTTTAATGCTTTTTATAGCTGTATGGGCTTCTTTCAGCACACATTTGAACAATTTTCTCCCATAATTTTATTAAAAATATTATTAGCCCTGTGAAACGAAAAGTTTCAACATTTTTGCCTGTAATTTGTGAATTTTGTTATATCATGTTGCTCCAAAGTTCTTGTATGTTCCATTCATAAATCATTTTCAGATTATCATAGATCTTGACTGAATGATTCAAATCCTATATTTTTGTCTTCAAATTTTGATAATATCTCTCCAACATGGTCGATTTTATTGGTGAAAATTTTTGCTGAACTTGGCACATGAACATTTATCATTGGTTCCCTGATGGTTTCATATCATGTAGTTTGATTATATTCACCCCACCTCCTGGCTTACTACTTCAAGACCCATCTTCCCTCAATATTCATCCAACTTCATTCCTCATTTTCTTGTATTTTAGGAGTTTTATTTTGAGAAATTCATGCTGTAGGATGGTCTATATGTCAAATGTGTTGCTCTGATAAGTCAATAAATAAAACACAGATTGGCAAGTGGCCAGGCAGGAAGTATAGGCGGGACTAACAGAGAGGAGAATTGAAAAAACAGGAAGGCGGAGAGAGACACTGCCAGCCGCAGCCATGACAAGCAGCATGTGAAGATGCTGGTAAGCCATGAGCCACGTGGCAAGGTATAGATTTATAGAAATGGGTTAATTTAAGATGTAAGAACTAGATAGCTAGAAGCCTGAGCCGTTAGGCCAAACAGTTTAAATAATATAAGCGTCCATGTGTTTATTTTATAAGTGGGCTGTCGGACTGCCGGGGCTTGGCGGGACCCGGAGAGAAAACTCTCCTGCTACGAATACATGCATGACTACTGAATATATGTCACTCCCAGTCATCCCATTCCAAAACTTCTGTTTCTCTCTCTTATTAAGTGATCATTTAATCTTTAATTACTGTTGCTTCATGTGTATATTCCCAAACACACACACACACACACACACACACACACACGCACGCACACACACATACAACATACAACATACTGAGTCCATTTGGCTTTGCTCATACAGTCTTTCAGCCCCTTATTCTGAGATGTTCCCTGGACCCTAAGTGTATGTAGCACTGGTATCATACAGCACTCCTTTCTAGACCTCTTTTCCCTACCTCCTCCATGGTCTCTTTCTACTTTCCTGGGTTTTTGCATTTATTTCAGGATTTTTATTCAAAGCTAACAATTCAGAAGTAGGAACAATAAATAAGAATGAACATGTGGTGTTCCTATTTCTGGATTTGGGTTACCTCACTCTGTATGATATTTTCTAGTTCTATCCATTATCCTGAAAATTCCATGTTCTTATTTTTGTTTGAAAGCTGAGTAGAATTCCATTGTGTATATGTAGCATATTTCTATTTAAACCGTTCATCAAACTGAAGCGTATTTGGGTTATTTGCATTTCCCAGCTATTAAAGAAAGAGTTTCAAGGAACATGGCTGAGCAAATGTCTGTGGTGTAAGATGATGACTCCTTTAAGAAGGTGCCAAGGAGTGGTGTAGCTGGATTGTATGGAGCTAACACTTCTAGCTTTTGGAGAATTCTTCACATTGTTTCCCATAATGGTTGGACCACTTTGCCATCCTACCAGCAGTGAATGAGGGTTTGTTTGTTTGTTTTTTCCATATATGCACCAACATTTGTAGCCAGTTCTTTATTTTATCTTAGCCATTCTCTCAGTAGTAAAATGAAACCTCAAAGTAGTTTTAATTTGCATTTTTCTAGTTTCTGAGGATGCTGAGAATATTTTAAACAATTTCTTAGACATTTTTGTTTCTTCTTTTGAGAACTGTCAGCTCAGAGCCATAGCCCATTAAAAAAGTTGTTTACTTGGCTCTTCATTTTTTAGTTCTGTGTGTATTATAGATAATAATATCCTGTTAGATATAGTGCTAGAAAAAGATTGTCTCTCACTCTGTGGGATTCCTTTTCACTTGATTATTTTCCCTACTACACAAAAGCTTTTATGTTTCATGATGTTCCATTTGCCAATTGATGTCCTGAACTCCAGAGCAAAATGGTTCTATTCAGAAAGTCCTTCTCTGCATCTACCACTTGTGAGATACATCTTCTTTTGTTCTAGCAATTGTAGCAGTTCTGAATTCACATTGATGGCTTTGATCTATTTTGAGTTAGTTTTTGTGTGAGGTGATAGATATGAGTATAATTTCATTCTTCTGAATGGGGAAAATCTTGTTTTCCTAGCACCAATTGTTAAAAATGCTCTCTTTCATCCAACATATATTTTTGGCAACTGTGTCATGTATCTATTGACTATAATTTCATGTATTCATGTTTATGTCTTCCACTTTGCTCCATTTATTTACATGTCTATTTTTGTGTTGTTGTTTGTTTTCTGGCACTACCAAGCTATTCTGTAGTATAACTTGGAATCAAATACAGTAACCTGTCATGCATTTTCTGTTTTGCTAAGGATTATTTTGGCCATCCTGAGTCTTTTGTGAGTTGATATTAATTTTGGGCCGTTTTTCCATTTCTATGAAGAATGACATAGGAATTCTTATTAGAATTCTATTTAATCTCTAGATTGCTTTTGGTAGGATGGTCATTTTCTCAATGCTAATTCTATCAATCCATGAACATGATACATTTTTCCATATTCTTCTTTCTTACTTAACCTCTTTCTTTGGGTATTTAACATTTTCTTTGTAGAGATCTTTCGACTTTATGGTCATCCAGACTCACCACGCACCATTTCCCGGAAGGAAGAGTTTCATTGATTCAATTGATTCAGTTAATTCATGGTATTTGTTTGTGTTTGTGTATGGTTTTTTTTGTGTGTGTGTACTTATTTCAAACGTGACTGTTTCCATGTTGTTTCTCTCAAAATGCTTGTTATTGTTATATACAAAGGCTACTGATTGTTATAAACTGATTTTATATCCTGCCACTTGTCTGAAATTGTTGATTATTTCTAGAAGTTTTCTGGTAGACTTTTTGGATCTCTTATTTATAATATCATATCACATGTATATATTTAATTTTCTTTATTTGTATACCTTTAATTGTTTCTCTTGTTAGTACTTTGAATATTCTTGTAAAATAAGTGAGTGTAGTAGACAGCACTCATTTCTGAATTTAGTGGGAATACTCCAAGTTTTCCTCTATTGAGGAGGATGTTGGCTGTGGGCTTGTCATATATAGCCTTTATTATATTAAGGAGTTTTTTTTATCATGAATACCTATTGGATTTTGTTAAAGGCCCTGTCTGCATATACTGAGATATTCATGTGATTTTATCTTTAAGTCAGTTTACATAATTTATTACATTTATTTACTAACAAATGTTAAACTACCCCTTCATCTCTGGAATAAGGGAAGATTGATTGCAATAGATATCTTTTAAATATGACTGGCTTTAGTTTATATAAATTTCATGAAAAGTTTTTGAATCTATGTTTCTCAGAAATACTGATGGGCCCGTAGTTTACAGTTTTTGCTGTACTTTAATCTGGCTTTGATATTAGAGCAATGCTGACTTCATAGATGAAGTTTTTAAGTTCTCCTGTTACACTGTTTTTAAGAATCTAAGAAGTATTGGTTACAGTTCTTCATTGAAAGTCTGGTAGGATGCTCGTGTAAATCTACCTGGACCAGGGAATTTTTTTTTTAATCAGAGGCCATTTATCACTGTCATTATCAATTTGCTTGCTATGGGATTATTTAAGTTGTTGATCACTTTTTGATTTCACATTGGTGATCCAGATGAGTCTACAAATGCATGATTTACTTTAGGAGTTGTAAATTAATGGACTATAGATTATTAAGGCCTTCTTTTACCATGATCTGCAGTTATTGGTGTGAATAATAATTTTCAATGTGTATCTCTGATTCTGTTAATTTGGGTCTGTTCTTTCATTTCCTTCTTTTTTCTTTTCCTTCCTTCCTTCCTTCCTTCCTTCCTTCCTTCCTTCCTTTCCTTGAGTATTTTTCCTTCTTTTTTATTTATTCTTCTCTCATACAATACACCTTGACCATAGCCTCCCTTCTCTCCATTCCCCACAGCTGCCACTTCCAGATACTCTCTGCTCCAGATCCACTGCTCCTCTGTTTTTCTTCAGAAAAGAGCAGGACTCCCAGGGATATCAATTGAAAATGGCATAACAAGATGCAACAAGACTAGGTACAAACCCTCAGATCAAGGCTGCATGAGGCAACCCAGTAGGAGGAAAAGCGTCCCATACTTTTTAAAAAAATGATTATGTTAAAGGTCTCCTAATTTTGTTAATATTAACAAATTTCTCTTAGATTCATCAATTTTTTGAATTGTTGCCTTTGTTTCTAGTTCACTAAATTCTGCTCACGTTTGTTAATTATTTCTTCTCATGAATTATATTTGGGTTTTGCTTGTACTTGATTTTTCAGTTATTGAGTTTCATCACTGAGTTATTTGTTTCTACTTTTTCTGATTTTTTAATGTATGCATTTAAAGCTTAGTACTGCTTTTAAATGTGTCACAAAGGTTTTGCTGTGTTTTTATTTTTGTGTCATCCAGAAATTTTTTTATTTTTTTCATTTCTTTGATTTATTAATCATTAATCAGTTATTTAATCTTCATAATCCCAAACATAATTCAATTTAAAAATTAATTAAAATTTTTAAGGAAACAAAACTGTTTATTGGCTACCTTTAAGACTAGGCACCACCATTGAGTGAAAGGATGGATGAGAACGTTTTCCAAACTAATGAGATAACAAAACATGCAGGTTTTTCATATTGTTTTGTTTGTGATTTGGTGATGTGACTTGGCTTGTGGATTCCTTTTGTTGAATTTTTGTCTGATTCGAGATTCTATCCTGCCTCTGTGGAGCAGATATTACTTTTTGTTTGTCCTTGCCCTGGCTTAGTTGATTTCAGATGAAGAAGGAAAAGTTGGTAAGTCAATCATCCAGGCACTCTTAGACAATTTTTTTTGTAGGGATGAGGACACTTCTGATGCAGTGGTAACCAAGAAAACAGCACGAAGTGGCAGATCTGGTTGCTCCTTTCTTGCTATCTTAATGTTCTTTCTTATTCTTTTCATGAGTTTTGAAATTATATTCATATTATTAACTTCAGTAGTACAATTCCTCTAGTTTTGCTAAAATCCTGATATTTCACTTCTTCTTGATCATTTCAACTTCAAAGTCTTTCCTTTAAATTTTGTAATTGTGTTATTGAGTTTTCCAATTTCATATTCATTTCAGCTTAGTTTCTTTTCAGTATTCTATTGTTTTATTGTATTAATTTTTTAGTTATTGAGTTTTTGTCAGTTTATTCAGCTGTGTAGTTGAGTTTCCTTGAATTCTCAATTTATTCATATCCTTTGAGGTTCATTTGTTCTTTATATCTTCTTTAAACCACTTGAATTCTTATTCCTTATATTTGTTTAGCTTATATTGTGTTCTATCTAGCTGTTGAAAAATATTTATATTATTTTATGAACTCTGTGTCTGTAAATTCATCTAAGTTGTTTTCATTAGGGGATATTGCTATAAAGATGGTAAGTTTTGGAGGAGACATGTTGTCTTGTTTTTCACTTTACTTGTGTGGTTTTTTTTTCACTATTGTGTATTTAGAGTTAGATCATTGGTTAAAATTTTGTGTGTGTGTGTGTGTGTGGTGTCTGTTGTTTTCTTGCCTTGGCTTGGTAGTCATTTTTTCAAGTCAGGCCTCTTCCCTCAGTGGAGGTGTTTGCATTGTTCAGTAGAGACTAATTTGTTGTATTGATGTGGTAAAGTTTTTTTTTTTTTTTTTAGACTGGTGTTCCAAGCACCAGGCAGTATCCCCAGTGTTCTGAGAGTTGGTACACTCTGTAGTTATGGTCATTAAGCAGCATTTAACTCATTCTGATAATACAGTGACAAGTGCCTACCCCACAAACATTTTCTTTTAACTCCAATTGTTTTAAAGAGTAAAGGGACCCTGATAGCATTGTTTATATTTCGGATGCCTATAAGTGGAAAGGAAAAGAATTAAGCAATTATAGGGAGACTAATGATTAGGATGTGGTTTCTAGAAGTAGAAAAGGAGGCATGTATAGGAGAGGCAATAATAGAATCAAAAGAATAAAAAGTTGAGGGGTGTTGTGGGAGTTTTGTTTAATGATAGATAATAATAGATCTGAGCTTGAGAGATGTAATGGTAGAAGGAAGGGTATTAGAATATGATAAAAGAAAAAAAACAAAGAGAAGAAGCAGAAGCAGAAGAAGAAGAGACAGGGAATGAGGAAGAAGAGCAAAACAGTTAAGGGGATAAATCAGAGAAGATAACTTATTGGTTTATTGAATTTGTTTGTAAAGTTGACAGTGGATCAATTGTGATGATTTGTTTTGAACAACTTGACATAAGTTAGGATCATCTGGGAAGAAGAAACCTTAACAGAAAAAAAAATGCCTCAATCAGATTGGACTGTAAGAAAATCTCTTGCGCATTTTCTTAATGATTGATGTGGAGGACTAGCCCACAGTGCATGATGTAAACCCAGATAGGAGATTTGGGGTTGTATAAGAAAGCAAGCTCATGGGGGCCATGTCTGGGTGGGTCTGTGGTAACACTGCAGCCAGGGTCTGTGTTGATGTGCATGGCTCCTGTTGTCATAGAGGGCCATGGTGATTCCATTGGTCTGGGCTGCTACCTGGGGCCATGCTGCCACTGGGGCTGTATGGATCTGTATGACCTTCAACACCACGTGGTACCATGGTGACAACCAGACCCAGGCTCATGCAGAGGTTCATGTCTGGGTCTGTGGTCTTACTGCAGCAGAGGTCTGAGTTGAAGTCCATGGCCCAAGTCACCACCAAAGGCCAGATAAAGTCTGGGGTCTGGGTCAAAACCTGTTGCCCTGCTGATGTTTAGGGGCCATGCCACTGCCAGAGCTAGCCTGATCTGAGTGGCTAGGGCTTCCACCTGGAGCCAGGGTGTCTACCCGGCTGAGGTGCTGCCTGGGGCCATGTCTCTGTCAGTGGTTTAGTCTCAGCTGGGGTCTGTGTTGAAGTCTGTGGCCCAGATTGCCACTACGGCCCACACAGAGGCCTGGGACCTGGGCTGCAGCCTGTGGCCTTGCTAGAGTCTGGGAGCTATGCTGCAGTGGGGGACCATACAGATCTGAGTGGCCTCTGCTGCCACTCAAGGCGATGGTGCCATCCAGTACCAGGCTGCTGCCAAGGGCCATGTCTGGGCCTGTTGTCCTATTGTGGCCAGGATCTGGATGGATGGATGGGACTCGCATTGCCACCAAGGGCAGGAGGATGTCCAGGGTCAGGTCAGTCACCTGGGTCCAGATTGGTGTCTGAGGGTCATGATGTAGTTGGGGCCAAGCAGATCTGAGTGGCCTGTGCTGCTACCCAATGCCATGGTAACATCCAGGCCAGAGCTGCAGCTAAGGGCCATGTCCTGGTTCATGACCCTACTGCAGTCAGGGTCTGTGTTGATGTCGGAGGCTCCTGTTACCACATCAAAGATTGTGCAAACACCCAAGGTCTGGAGCCATGTTAGTATGTGAAGGTCACACTACCACTGGGGCCCAGGCCAATCTGAGAGGCCTGCACTGCCACCTAGGACAATGGTGACATCCAGTCCCAGCTGCTGCCAAGGGCCATGTCTGGGTTTGCGGTCCTACTGTAGTTGGGGTCTGCGCTGATGTCCGAGACCCACCAAAGGTCACATAGAAGCCCAGAGCTGGGGTCACAATCTGAGACCTTGGTGGTGTCTGGGGTCCATGCTGTCACCAGAAACATCCTGATCCTGAGTGGCCAGTGCTTCCACCCAGAGCCAGGATGTCGTTCAGGCCCAACCTGCTGCGGAGGGCCATGTCTGGGTTTGTGGTCCAGCTTCAGCTAGAGTTTGTGTTGATGTCTGTGGTTCATGTGACCTCAGGGGGACATAGGAACTATGAATGATGAAATCAGAGGGCCATCAGTGAGCCAGTCAGTCACACCCCTTGTGGGCCCAGGGAAAGCTGGCCTTGCTTCTAGCTCAATACTGCTGACTCTGCCTCCTCACCTGAGGTGGGTAGCCCCAGTGGTCTGGATTGACCAGCTCTGCTACCACCCATGCCCACAGCCAGGTCTTGGGGTGGTCTAACCTAACATCTTCCCTATCAAAAACTTCTGGAGCTCATGAAGGAACTGGTCCTGTGGAACAATATCCACAGGATCTCCATGACTGGGGCAGTCACAGGATATCCCAGGGGAGTTATCTTGACCATCCAGTGATGATGGTGTACTAAAAGTCAGAGGCCTTGAACCAGAACATTAACTCATTGCAATGAACATTTGCTAGTAAAGCTGATTGTTCAAAAGGGTATATTATATGACACACCAAGGACCCCAGTGCCACCAGGATGAATGGAGAGATGTTGGAGGAGGGAAAGAAGTGAAAAGGTTTTTTTGTTTTCTTTCCTTTTCTATTTACTTTTTTGTTTTTCTATTGTTTTCCTTGGTTTGTGTGCTTGCTTTCTTGCTTTGTTTTGTGTTATTTTGATTTATTTTT
>CABHPH010000796.1:78048-99127 GCA_902168325.1 Peromyscus nudipes
AAATAAATAAATAAATAAATAAATAAATAAATAAATAAATAAATAAATAAAATTTCAGTAAAGGTAAGGTGATATGTAAGCCTGGAAATCATGACAGACATCATGACTATGAAAATCAATTCTGGATAGACAAAAGATAGTAAATAAAAATAGAGACTAGATGAGATCAATAAGTTCATGAGGTAGATACAAATGATGCAAAATCATGTTTGACTTCTTGGGTTTTCCAAACTAGTCCATTAAGGTAAAAAGAAGTAAACTACCAAAACACACTGAGAAAAAGCAGCCGGTAAGAAATAAAGCAAAAGAAGTGTCTGAAGATATTAGTGAAAGCTATTGACACAGAAGGCATGGTCTTCTGGGTCCAGTTTGCTGACAGGTCCATTGAGATGACAGATGAATTGACTACTCAGTTTTGCACTGAGTTAGGTGGTGACCTCGAGTTCATGTCTCACAAATCTGTGAATCTTCATACCTTCTGCTTTCCTGCCTATGTACATATATCCTCTTTCAATAAAGACTTTATTCACCTTTTAAAAATATAGAAAGTATGTATTTTTATTGAATTAAATGAAAATAAAGAAATTTAATTAAATAAATGATAATCTCACTTTCATAAACTTACCTATAGCTTCAAGAAAGCGAATAACATCTTCTTGGTTAACAGAGTTAGCTTTTCTTTTTGCTGCTCTAACAGATGCAAAAGGGTCAGTATTTGATAATAACTAGAAATTTATTGACATGGCCCTGGATATGGAATTTTAAAACTCTTGGAGTCAGCATTTGGTGAGGGCTTTGATTGCATCTTTCCTGGTAGAAAAAAACAATCAGGAAACATATAAAGAACATAAAAAGAAACCAGCCTAATTTAGATATATCCACATCTATATTTTAAAACCTAAACCTTCAATAGTAGCAAAATATATTCAAATATATTCCCTGTGCCCAGATGACCTACCTGTCTCTGATTAGGATTAACCTGCAAATAACTTTGCCTAGTTTATCAACTTTCAAACCACAGTGGAATGTAAGATTTCATAATAATCTACATTCTCTCTCAGGCAGAAAATAGGAATTAATTTTGGGGTTGTTTTCTTTGACCTAAGTGGATCCTTGTCCTTGAAAGATATGGGTTTAATTAATTGTTTTTAATAGTTACATGTATGTCACTTAAAATATTTTTAGCATAAAATTTAAGTTTTAATTAATATTCAACTATATTATTTAGGGTTACTTTTTCTGTGATGAAGCACCGTGATCAAAAACAACACGGGAGGAAAGGCTTATTTGCCTTGTATATCTTATATCACAGTCCATTGAGGGAAGCCAAGGCAGGAACTCAAACAGGGCATGAACCTGGAGGCAGGAGCTGATGCAGATGTTGTGGAGGAGTGCTACTTTTCTGCTCACTTTTCACAGCTTGTGTAGTCTGCTTCTTTATAGAATCCAGGGTCACCAACCCAGGGGTTGTACCACCCACAATGGGCTAGGCACTCCCACATCAATCATTATTTAAGAAATACCATACAGGTTTGCCCTACAGCCTGAGTTTATGGAGGCATTTTCTCAATTGAGATTCCTTTTTTTCAGATGACTATAGCTTGTGTCAAGTTGACACAAAAACTAGCCAGAACATCAACACTGTCCAGGTTTGTCTACATAAATAATGCCATAGTATTATTCAAGTTTTTGAACTCCTGATCTTAGTGCTTTCCTCAAAAGTGGAATTCGGTGTAAAGCATGAACATTTTAAAACTTAATGTATATTGTTGAATATCAACATACAGTTCAGAAAATGGTTTGTTTATGCCTAACATCATCATACACTCTTGTAACCTCAGCATTCTGGAGGCCACCACAGGGGTGTTTGTATGTTCACAAATGGACTGAGCTACACTGCAAGTCTCTGTCTCAAAAAAAAAAATGTAGTATTGGTTAATGAACTGTAGGGTTCTTCTCCGAGGTAGACCATTTCTCCTGCTTTTAGCATTCTCCAGTTGCATGTAGTTCTTTGTCTAGGTTTGAGGTTGTCTGAGCATTTTCCATGTTTGCATGTCCACAGGTGTCAACATTTTTCAAGCCTTGTTTGGACACTCATATGTAACAAGAGTTAAAGGAAAAGAGGTCATAAATTTGAAAGAGAACAAGGGGGTGGAGAGAGGGGTTCAAAGGAGGAAAGGGAATTGGGGATATGATGCAATTATATTAAAATATCAAAACATGAAAAAATATAAATTACAGCACTTGTTATTTGTTTTTGTTTTCTAGTGTTTGGTGATACTTTCTTCACTGCCTTTTGTCTCTGATATGTTCTCTAACATGACACTTATCATGATGTGAATTTCCTTGACTCGTTGTCAGAGCAAGCACAACCTGGTAAACCAACAGCCATTTGGTCTTTCTTATCTTCTGTTTTCTCAGGATGCAGGGACTCTTTTCTCATAATTTTTTTTATTTTTTTAATCAGTTTCACATAACTAAATACTTAGCTGTATTTCTATGATCATCCTAGACATTTAGAATTTTATTTCCTCTG
Source organism: Peromyscus nudipes (assembly GCA_902168325.1). Classification (NCBI taxonomy): domain Eukaryota; kingdom Metazoa; phylum Chordata; class Mammalia; order Rodentia; family Cricetidae; genus Peromyscus; species Peromyscus nudipes. The sequence goes on from CABHPH010000796.1 coordinate 80,585, forward strand.
GCTTCTTTAATTTAACCTCCTCAGGACTGATGTGTTAGTCTAGTTATTTTTTTTTCTTATTTTAATTATTTTATTCATTTTACATACCATCCAAGGATCCCTTTTTCATCCTTCCTCCTGCTCCCCTACCCCTTGCCTTCCCCCCCACCTCTCCTTCCCTCCTCTGACAGGGTAACTTCTCTTATGGGAGACAGCTAAGCCTGGTACATTCAGCTGAGGCAGGATCAAGTCTCTCCCCACTTTATCAGGGGTCAGCAAGGTGTCTGATAGTAGTGTAGCTGGGTCTGTTTGATGGGCCCCTGGCAGTGTGATTAGGATCTATCCTTGGTGCATGAGCTGGCTTTCTGGATAGCATTACCTATGGTCAGACACCTTGCTCACCCCTGATAAGGTGTAGTTATTTCTAAGGAAGGGGTTTTTTTTCTTTAATTCAGCATGTGTTTAATGTCACAACAAGACAATACTATGCTTAAGCAGTAAAACAGACATAGTTAAGAAAGTAATGTTTACTTTAATGGCAAAAGAAATAGGAAATTAGGAAGATAATTGCTTAAATGGGAGACAACACAGCATGTGCACACAGGTTTTTAAAGTTTCCCCTTAAAGACAAGCAACTGTTTAGAGAGGGGAAAAATGCTCTAAGAGAAAGCCTCCATGTGCCACACTACAGGAAAGTTAGACTCCATCTGAGGCCCTTGACTCTCAAGGTTGCTTACTGAACTGAGGATACTACAGACTGATGCAAGGTCCTGATGAGAAAGTCTACTGATGTGGACACACCTAGGTCTTGTTTGATGTATCATTTGATGGATGTATCATTTCTGTTTCCCTTGTACCGTCATTTTTCTACCTTTTTATTTTTCATTATTGCTCCTTCTCACACACCTCCCTGCTGTAGAATGGTCTGTATGTCAAATGCTCTGATTGTTCAATAAATAAAACACTGATTGGCCAGTGGCCAGGCAGGAAGTATAGGCAGGACTAACAGAGAGGAGAATTGAGAGAACAGGAAGCTGAGTGAGAGAGACTTTGCAAGCCGCCGCCATGACAAGCAGCATGTGAACACGCCAGTAAGCCACGAGCCACGTGGCAAGGTATAGATTTATAAAAATGGATTAATTTAAGGTATAAGAACAGTTAGCAAGAAGCCTGCCATGGCCATACAGTTTGTAAGCAATATAAGTCTCTGTGTTTACTTGGTTGGGTCTGAGTGGCTGTGGGACTGGCAGGTGACACAAATTTGTCCTGACTGTGGGCCAGGCAGAAAAACTCTAGCTATACCTCCCTTTTGTTTATCTCTATATTTGCTAGTACTTCATGCATTTACTCTATGCTGCTAATGTGTTTGCAGTAGAGATAAGTAGTTTTCTGTATAAAGTGTAAATATGTGTATTTTTTGTTACTTAATTAAGTGGAGCTCTGCATTTTATTAAGGTCTATACTTTTTTTCTCTTGCAGTAGGTCTGGTGACGCAGTTAAAGTCTTGTCAATGACATGTAGGTGAAAGCAATGTTCACCTCATGTTAATAAGAGGAACCTGAACTACGTTTGCTTCTGTTTGCACAAGCACATGGAGCTTTGTGTACTTCTGGCTGTGGTACTGTCTGCAAACCTCCACAGCTGCAGTGGAGGTGGCATGTGTACAGAATCAGAGATCTGTGATGCAGAGATTTGTGTTCTGAAGCAGGGATACCTCCTTGGAACACAAAATCTATTTGAATTCAAGGAAAATACTTTGACCCAGCTCTCATGGGCTTCTTTATATCATTGTTTTAATTACAAAATGCCAATCAAAGTGTTGACAATTTTTTTCTACAAAAAGAAGGCAATAAGTATTTACCCTTTCACAAGTTCAGCTACCTATGTAGCAATGACATGACCTTGTCATGTTAAGGTAAAGAAGACAATCCTAAACTTAGGAGCATCAGGTGTTTCAATATAACTTTTTTAAACACAAGGACAGACTAATCACATTTGGTTCCTGGGCATAGCTTGTCTTTTACAAAACAGCCTAAATAACAGAGCTAAAATGCAGTCATCTTAGGTCTTTATATATTTCAGTATCATTTTGTTGATGTAGATTTAATTTATATATGCTATTGTTTATATTTTATTTTTGTGGAGATTTCAATTATAATAGTATATTACGAGATAAATGGCTTACTAATATATTGAGCCTTCTTATAGGAAAAAACTAGTGTATGTTTATGTTACTTTTTTTCCTAAATGGCTGTTTGCTTTGACAATATGGTTAACATCATATAAAAATGTAATTTATACTTTGACTAGTTATGGTAATAGATTTTACATGCCAATCTTAATAAATCTGTTTGTTAATTCTGCTATTGTGTTTGTAAATCCCTTAGCATTTGGCTATAGAGATAACCGTGTTAACAGAATACTGGGATTTTTTTTCTTCCTTTCAGTCCTTTCTTTCTTTCTTTCTTTCTTTCTTTCTTTCTTTCTTTCTTTCTTTCTTTCTTTCTTCTTTTTTACCTTATTTCAAATTCAAAGACTTTCAGTAAAAATACAAATGTATGTGGTAAACAGACATTCCCTTGATGCCTAAGATCATAGCAAGAAAGTATTTGGTGTTTTTCCAACTCTGATAGTGGCTGAAAGGTTCTAAAGAATACTTTTATGAGAAGGAGATATTTCCCTTCTATGGCCTGAGAGTTTTTATTATAAGTCAGTAAGGAATTCTAAATACCAAATGAGGGCTAGGTGACATATTGTAACTAATTTGCTAATGTGGTAAGCTAAATGGATTTTCATAAACCCTTTATTGATATAAAACATTAAATGTGAAAATCACTGTGTTATAGTGAATAATTTGGCAACATATGTGTTCCAAAAGGTGGACTATAGTCATTAACTGCTCTCCATCAAATAAAAAGATCTAGGTGTCCATTAGCAGTAACTGGACATGCCATTCTACCACCAGCTTCCAGCCAGCAATTTTCTACCAATTTTCTACTAGCTCATCTCTTCCAATATTCATGGTCTCGAAATTTTCTAGAAATGTTCCTAACACCCCATGTGTTGTGTTTGACCCTATAGTATAATGTTTTAAAGGTTACTCACTACTGTAGCATCCATTCGTAGTTTGTTGCTTTCTGAGTAATTGACATTTAACTGTCTAGGAACAATCTAGATTCTTCTGTGAATCAACTGGTGGACATTTAAAGAGGGACCTCTTTTCAGCTTTTATGACTAGCAACTCTACTTATTTGTCCAAAGTGTGCCTGCTTGAACATGAATGTTAATTCATCTCTTTTTAGAGTCTAATTGTTGAGCCATATGACAACTCACTGCTTAGCTTTGGCAAGTGAGCCCTACAATTTGGCATCACACCAGCGATGTTACAAATGTGCTTATCTCTGACAATACTTGCTTCTTTGCAAGGTGTGTTTTACTTGACCATTGCAGTGAGTACAAAGTGACATGTACTGCAGTCTTGAAGATTCCTAAAATCTGATGACTGCTAATTATTGTCTTCTAACTTTGGTGACTATAAATCTCCTGGGGGAGATATCGATTCTAATAATTCTCAATTTTTGAATTGTGTTTTCTGTGTATTTACAATTGAGTTGTAAATACTCTTTATATTAATATACATCAAGTATTAGTTGAGTCACATGTATATACATACCTATATAATTTATAAACATTCTCTCTTTTTGTATTATTTCTCACTTTTGTTGTTTTTCTGGATTGTCTCCATGGTAATGATTCTTTTCAATATTAATAACACTGAATTTATTTTTCCCTTAATGTGCCTTTAAAGTCAAATGTGAGAAACATTGTTTATTTTTATTTCCAAATGGCTAATTTTTACAGTTTTATGTTTTATATATTACATGTACAACCCATTTTAACTTAATTTCTATATGTAATGTGAGTAAAGGTTTCAGTTTCATTCTTTTGAATGTGGGGCATTTTGTAAAAGGTTATTCTCTTAATTTTTTGGACTTTTTATTGAAAAGGGGTTTACCTTAAAAGCAAGGTTTTAAATTAAATTATATATTGCATTAGTTATTCTATATAATCTTTAAAATATTTATTTATATTTTAATTATACCAATACATATATTTTAAGTATACATTTGTAGATTTACATAGCTTTACTTTCAAAATGCCCCAGTTCATTCTGCTTCTCATAGCTTTGGGGTAATTATTGAACTTGGAAATTAGCTCTTCCTGTTCAAAATTACTTCCATTGGTATTCTGTGATGCAAATTTCAGTCCCTTTGTTTTTCTGAGATGAGGACCAAACCCAGGGTTTTGGTCTTGCTAGGCAAGTGCTCTAACTCTAAGCTAACTCTCCAGCTCCAACTACTCATCTTACCATCACAGTGACAATATATCAACAATAAAACCTGAATCAAGAAAAGATTTATTTGGCTGTTTCAAAGAGCCATTTGGTCAGCTGGCTTTATCACTTTGGTAAAGGGTCGAAGTCTAACATCATGGAGCAGTTTCTTCATAAAAAGGAGTATAGGGAAAAGACGTACCATTCAAAGGCACTCCATTGTTACCTACTGTCTCCAACTATGCTCTGTCTCTGAATAGACCATTCAGCTGTGAATTCATTGATACTAACCCACTGATGAAATTAGTGACTTATGATCCAATCTCTATAAGATGGGACCATGATTTCTGTAAAATGAATTGCTGAACAGTCTTAGTAATAAAAAACCTGGAGCCAGATATTAGGGTGAAAACTGAGAGATCAGAGGAATAGGAAAAGCCACAGCAAACCTCACCTTACCATCTCCTCAATCTCCAGAGAGAGCTACTTCCTGTATACTCATGCCTATATTATATACCTTTCTGTGACCTGCCATCTTACTTCCTCTCTCTAACCAGCTACATCACTTCCTCTTTCTGCCCAGCTCTATCACTTCCTGTCTGTCTGTACAGACCTCCAGAATCTTATGGTTAACTAGCACTGGGATTAAAGGAGTGTGCCACCATGCCTGGCTGTGTTCCCAGTGTGGCCTTGAACTTACAGAGATCAGGATGGAACTCTGCCTCCTGAATGCTAGGATTAAAGGAATGTGCTATCACTGTCTGACCTCTATGTTTATTATAGTGGTTGGCTTTTTCCTCTGGTCCCCAGATAAGCTTTATTGGGGTGCACAAAGAAAATGTCACCACAGACTTCCACATGAGGTAGAATAAGTTAGAAATGACAAATTAATATACTTTGAATTATTGATTTATTTACTGGATTACTTAAAGCACTGCTTGTACCACTTACTGAAAAACATGATTTCATCTTGCTACCTGGAACAGAAGGGCCTGGAGAAATAGCTGAAACAAAATTAGTTGTTGTCCTCAGCAACCTGACCCCAAAATTTATACCTGTCAACTGTAACACATGCCTTTGAGAAGCAAAAAGCAGACTTTTCAAGTATGCTTCTGGGAAATCACACTTGCATGCTTATGTACACAAACTCGTGGTTTTAGACTATAAAATGAGAATGCAAACTGTACTGAGGACCAAAGACTTCCAGGAGGTCTCCTGTCCTTTGTCCACCTGTGAATACACTCACTGGTTTCAGAGTGCTTATTTCTGAGAGATTCCTGCAACAACCAATAGAATAATTTTCAATAGTTTCAGGAAACTTTATGGTTTTTATTCATTATTACTTTGTGGACATGAGGTTCTTTTTTCACTTTGATCTTATTTTTTTTTTTTTTTTTTGGTTTTTCGAGACAGGGTTTCTCTGTGTAGCTTTGCGCCTTTCCTGGAACTCACTCTGTAGCCCAGGCTGGACTCGAACTAGCAGAGATCCGCCTGCCTCTGCCTCCCGAGTGCTGGGATTAAAGGCGTGCGCCACCAACGCCCGGCTCACTTTGATCTTATATTACACAAAGAACTGGACTCATCAGCTCCAGCATATTTTCACCCCAAAATACATAACACTAAAATTACAAGTGCCTTAATATTCTGTCTCTCCAATCTGATTGCTTTATACATTTTTTTAGAACTTTCATGACTAGAGCCTTTACTACAGAAGTAGTAGTGGGAATGGAAAATTTTCCTTATCACCAATTGGGTAGGAAATACTCAGTGTTTTCACATTCAATAAGATGCTCTGTGATTTTTTCTTGTCAAAATCCAGTATCATGTTTAAAAGGTTAGGTCTCTTTAATTCTTACTATATTATCTTCTATCAAAAATATTGTCATTTTAAATTGTATTTTCCCAATTGGTATGGATTTTGAACATGTTTAAAGTTATTTATTTTGTTAATTTGTTTCTCTTTTGAGAACTCTCTTTACTATCATGCCTCAATTTTTCATGTTGTCCATTTTTGTAAGAAGCTTTTCAGTTTTATTGTTTTATTTATCAATTGTCAGTCTTAATGCTTGCACTACTGGGGTCCTGTTCTGGAAGACATTTTTTGTGTCTGTGAGTTGAAGTGTGTTTCTTACTTTCTTTTCTTTCAAGTTTAGGGTCTCAGTTTTTATGTTAAGGCCCCATGACCTATCTGGAGTTGAGTGCTGTGCAGGGTGAGAGATAAGCATCTAGTTTCATTCTTTTGCATATAGTTATCCAGCTTGAATAACACCATTTGCTGACGGGCTGTCATTTCTCCAATGTGTAATGTTGGTTTCTTTGTCAAACACCAGGTTCTGGGACTGGAACAATAGCTCAGCCATCAACAGCCAAGGCTTGCAATCCAAAATTCAAAATTTCATTCTCCAGCACCCATATCAAAGCCTGTCTCTCAATTTCCTTTGAACAAACCTCAGGTGGCTGTGGAAGTGTAGGCTTACATAAGAGTCCTTGACTCTAGTTCATTGATCCACATGCCTCTTGTTATTCCAGTATTGTGTTGTTTTCAGTACTATTTTTCTGTAGTGTAACTTGAAATCAGGGTGGTAGAACCTCCAATCAGTATCATTTTTGCTATTGTTGTCTTTTAATTACTTGGGATAACCTGAGATTTTGTTTCCCATGTGAAATGTAAGATTGAGTTTCAGTTTCTGCTAAGAATTTCTTTGGTACTTTGTTTATATTGCACTGGATATGTAGATTGCTTATGATGGAATGGCCATTTTCACTATAATCCTACCAACCATGAGCATGGAAGTCTTTTCATCTTCTGTTGTCTTCTTCAGTTTCTATCTTCAATAAATATCTAAATACATGATAATAATTGTCCATCATGATTGAGTAGGCTTCATGCCTTAGATACAAGGATGGTTTAACAAATGTAAATCAATAAAGGTAATATATTTCATAATTAATCTCAATGGCAGAAACCACATGATTATACTGTAGATGCAGAAATGACCTTTGACAAAAATCTAATATCCCTTAATCATACCAGTCCTATAGAATCTACACATAGAGGGTATGTGTCTCAATATAATGAATACAATATAAAACAGGCCCATACCCAAAAATCATATTAAATGGAGAATAGCTCAAACTGCCACTAAAATCAAGAGCAAGACAAAGTTGTCTGCTATCTCTATTCATTTTGAACACAGTACATGAAGTCTTATCTAAAGCAATAAGACAAGTAAGGAATAGAAACTGGGTACATAAGGAAAATAAGTCAAAATATTTTTACCATGTACTCTTTTCCATCTCGAACCACAAGCCAAAATAACTTAAGTTGTCTTGGTCATGGTATTTTATCCCATCAACTAAAAAACCAGTAGAACTAATAAAATATTTAACACTGAGGCCTGTAAACCATGCCAGAGTTTTTCTGTCCTGACCAGGTCCCAAATAAATACACAAAAGCTTATATTAATTACATGCTCGGCCAATAGCTCAGGCTTATTATTAACTAGCTCTTACTTTTAAGTTAATCCATTTCTATGAATATATGTATTGCTAAGTGGCCTGTGGTTTTACTGATCCTCTGGCATCTTGCTTCTTGGGAGGCTTGATAGTGTCTCTCTGGACTCCACCCTTCTTCATCCCAGTCCTCAGTTTGATTGTTCCACCTAACTTTGTCCTGCCTTGATATAGGTTAAACAGCTTTATTATTAACCAATGAGAGTAACACATATTTATAGTGTACAGAATGATCATCCCACAGTAGGACCAACATTTGGTTAATGTGCAGAGGATAAATGACAAAAAGAATTAACCCTAGGAGGGATAGCTGTATTCTGTCCAACTATTCTTAAGGCTTAGGAATCAGTTTAGAAGTGGATGTAGAAAGAATGCTAGAGATAGAGACAGTATATTTCTATAATGAATGAATATTTTCAGAAAAGAACAGGCAGTTGCACATATTAATTTACACTGGCTGTGCAAACTCAAGCCAGACAAAATCCCAGTACAGAAGGGTGATTTGGCCACAAAGTCCTACCTCTAACAGAAACGTTGTAAGCAATCGATAGCTTCAGGGTGATGGAGAGTTAGCTTTATTTAAGGGCTTGTGCACTTGGTGGTCTAAGATGCTTACAGAGGATGGCTGTTTTCCAAGACTCTATAGACAACAGTAATGAGTCGTGATAGATTAAAAAAAAAAAAGGAGCACAGAGTGTTGGGTGTATATGGAATTAGGAGAGTTGGGAAGGGAATGAATATAATTATGATACAAGGTATGAAATTCTCAAAGAATTAATAAAGCTACAAAAGAAAAGAGGCATCATACTTTTTCATTTTTGTCCAAAATTTATTGAAATGCTCATGTCCATGTAGTTTTCTATTTTATTTTATGAATCTAAGTTTGGAAATAGATCTTCTTTGTAAACTAAACCATAGAGTCATCATAAAAAGATGCTCCTGAGTGTGTTTTTGAGAATACTTCCAAAAAGGCTTAACAGAGTGAAAAATACCTGCTTTAGATGCAATTGGCTCCATTCTATGGACAAAGGGCATCTAACTCCCAGTTAACCCAAACAAGCCTGCAACAGATTAAAGTAACCACACTAGCTCCAGGCTGTTCTGTCCTACATCTGACCTCCCACTACTTCATTTTGAAATTTTCACAGATTGTGACAAGTTCTGCCACCACATAAACAAATGATCCCCAAACACCTTAACTCTCTGTCTCTAAGCCTACTTTGCTCCCTGCTCTCATCCCTCCCTCTGATCACTTGATTTAGACTTACAGAGAGATTCAAATGCCTTTTGGGCACAGAGAATACTTGAAAATTGTCACATGCTGTTTTAATCAACTGAAAACCAGGCTCTGGAGATGGAATTTGTCCTGCCTATTTTAGAGCCAAGCATGTTTGTCTATAAGTCTCCTCTAAAGTCTCTTTCCTTGTCAGGTAGGGCCCCTGGCTCTGTGACAAGGGGCAGAGTAACAGCACAGCCCATTAAAGACATTGTTGTTGTGCTTACAAACAACCAAGAGATAAAGTATTTATAATAGAGGTTACTGTTTCTAAACTCATGATTGTTAAAATTAAAGTTGCTAAAGGTACCACAGAGGTTTAGCTTTCTGACTACTCCCTAGCCCCTTGTCTTTGTTTTATTTACCATAATGTTCTTGAATTTAAGGTCATGAGATCTTTGAAGCTTTCACTGAAATGTAAACTTTATTTTAGAAGCAGTAAGACCATTGGGAGTATGGTAAAAAAAAAATCTATAAAATTCTAATCGCCCAAACAACAAAAAAACTGCTTAATAGTTGTAACAAAAAAAGAGTTGGTAGCTAAACATGTATGTATAGATAATCTTAATTTGCTACACCATACCATGTGCGTGTTTCTTCCACTCTTATTTAGCAAAATATATTTTTTATTAGACTAAAAAGGTAACACCAGGACTTTAAGATATTTTTAATAAGGATGGATTTTTGTCCTAAGAGTAAAAATGAGCAGGTGAGCACAAAATCATGAATAAGGGTTATGGAAAATAAAACAGCATATGCATGATAATTAAGGTTTATGACTTCTTAAAGTTTTACTGGTCTATTCAAGCTAATAGAAACTTGAAAACTAACCTCTTATATCTCTGCTAACTTTGTAAAGCTTTAGGTATTTGGCAAAACTGATTCACATAAAAAAATACTTTGTAAAAGTACACTATAGAAGAATCAGGAAAATGAGGTTCCCAGGATCTCCCTGAGCTGTAGTTATGGTTTAAAGTTGTTTTTATATTAAATAATTTTCAATTCAAAAATTATAATATTTGAAGATCAAACATAGCAAGGATAGAATTATAAAATTTTAATCATATAAAATGTACCAACTTGTTACAAACTATTAAATACATATAAGTTAACAGACATATAAGTTAAAGACATATAAGTTAACAGTCAGCCACCTTATAAGTGATCAAATTTGTTAATGTGCTTTGAACTATGTTAGAGTTATGCTAAGTACACATATAATTCATTTAAAAGGACAAGCTTAGAGGAAAAGACCAATTTATATCTTCCATTATACAGTCTTCTGTATATGTCATCAAAGTTAATCAATCAAAGCAAATAATTTAAAACATGTAAAGTTTGTTTAATGTAAAATAATATTCAAAATCAGGTTTTTTTAAAAAAAAATTGAGACTAAATGATACCCCTCAAACCTCTCACAGTGGTTCTCAACCACCTGTGGGTCACGACCCCTTCAGGGGTTGAATGACCCTTTTACAGGGATCACCTAAGATGATCAGAAAACACATATATTCACTTAATTCATAGCAGTAGCAAAATTACAGTTTTGAAGTAGTAGCAAAAATAATTTTTTGTTTTGTGGTCAACACAGCATGGAGAACTGTATTAAAGGGTCAAAGAATTAGGAAGGTTGAGAACTGCTGCCTTAGAAAGAGCTGCTGAATATGCCACTATGGCGTTTAATGGAGGGAGAATCAACAAAAAATAGGAAGGGCCTCCTGTGATAAACAAAAAACAACTTCTGGCAGCATCCCTGAGGCCACTTCTAGAGAACATGGGGCATCAACGGACTCTACTTGGAGTTTGTTTCAAGTATAACAACACTAGTCACTAGGCAAAGACCTGCTCCATACTTTGCTGGTCTTCAGGACTTTGCCCCACTGAACAGACAGGATGCAAGAATGATTCGCCTTCATTGCCTCACTAAGTTGGGTCAGTACCCCATGTTCTTCCTCACAGGAAAATGTCTCTGATCATCCGGGCCTTCCAGCAGAAGTCTGACATTACCCCTGGGACTTCTGCCCCAACGATCCCATCAGTATCACCATGGAGAAGGCCAGGGTAATTTCCAGATAGTGAGGAAGTCTCTGTCTCTGTCGTTTTAGCTGATATGGAGACCAGTTGTTCCGTATGTCCCCCAAGCCCCAGAAAAATTTATCCTTCACAGTTTCCTTTGGTGAGTGTTGATGGCCAGCCCCACCTTTTTCCATTCCCTGTCTTCAACAGACAATTTAGAAGCCCTACCACCTGCTGCAACAGGAGCAATCAAGCCTCAGCCAGCATCTCCACAGAGGCTGCAATTGCCTGATCAACACTCCATCTATGGCTGGAAAATACTTGTTCGCTTTAGAACATTCTGGCTTTACAATAATTTTGGGTTCAAAGGACAGACATATTACTTGCTGATGATTCAATTCTTAAAAAAAAAAAAAAACAAAAACAAAAAACAAAACAAAAAAAAAAACTTCCAAAACTGAGTCCCAATTACCTGTCAGCCTAAATTTAGTCTCAAGTCTAAAAACCAGTCCTTGCTTTCATATAGAGATACAGGCTTCCTACTCTGATAGGTAAATGCACAGTTTCCAATTAAAACAAAAACAACAACAACAAAAAACTAAATCTCAAAACTACCGTGCTGTGTTACTGACTTAAAAATTGCCTTTTGCTATTTCTTTATGTTCCAATGATGATTTATAAAATACTTGATTTCTCAATGACTATACTCAATATCAAATGAGTATATCTATATCTCAGGATATATTATTGGACATTTCAAGATGAAAAGGAAAGGTAAATGTTTAGAGATTCAGATGGCTGGAAATTTTCAGAATGAGAAAAAAATAAAGTTTATACAAGTTGTCAAGGATGGAGGGAAAAATTTAAGGTAAGTGAAAAATGAGACTTAAAGATGATAGCATATTAAAATTCCAAAGTTTAAATTTAACACATCAATCTTAAGTGTCTATTTAAATCAATAGAGTTGTCATAAGTGATTAATCTACTTTTGGAAACAGGTATAAGTACTGACTACTAAAACATTAAAAAATAAAAATTATCATAATCACAGGCTCAATAACTTTTCATTTTGGCTGGGCAGTGGTGGTGCACACCTTTAATCCCAGCAACCCCAGAACTTGGGAGGCAGAGGCAGGTGGATCTCTGTGAGTTCGAGGCCAGCCTGGTCTACAGAGCGAGTTCCCGGACAGGAACCGAAACTACATGGAGAAACCCTGTCTCCCCCCAAAAACAAGAACAAACAAACAAAAAACAAATTTTAATTTCTTTTGGATGCTCTTTTTATCTTTTATTCTTTTTTTCTGCCAGGAAATTTACATGTTATTACAGATCAATGTTGATGTTTATGTTGACAACATATCAGGGTTTATTTTTTTCCATGGCTCAAAAACATGAGTCTGCTCATACTGTTTGCAGACACTCATTAACTACTTTTTTTAAAATGAGTATTTTAACACAGGAAAAAAAACAAAAAACAAAAAACAAAACAAAACAAAAAACAGACAAGGTTCTTGCTGGGTTATCTACAACTTTTGTCTCTTTTTGTTAACTTTTGAATTAAAACAACAACAAAAAAAGGCATGTAAATGTCAGGGAGTTAGGACTTGGATCCACATGTCTTAACTCGGAGGAGCTAAAGAGCTTTGGGTCCCTTATCTGACAAGTACTCCTGTCACTCAACAACTTATGGTTTCCTGCCTATGACCTGTACCTGAAGATGGGCTTTTTCTTTCTCCTGGTCTTGGGGCACATTTACTCCCTCTCAACCATCAGGACTGCATAACAGCCCTGGAAGTTTCAAATACATGCCCCATTAGGTTCATATGTTTGAATGCTTAGTAATTATGAGTGGCACTGTTTAGGAGGGATTAGGAGGTGAGGCCTCATTTGAGTAAGTGTGGCTTTGTTGGAGGAAGTGTTTCACTGGGCTTTCGGTTTGAAAATCCCAAGCCAGGCCCAGTGGCTTTCTCTTTAATTCTGCAGCCTGCAGATGCAGATGTAGAACTCTCTGCTCCTTCCCTGCCTCCATGTCTGTGTGCATACTCCTATGCTCCCTGCCATGCTGATAATGTACTAAATTTTTGAAACTGTAAGCAAGCTCCGATTACATGCTTTCCTTTTAAGAGTTGTCAGGCCATGTGTCTCTTCACAATAGAATACTGATTAAGACAGGTCCCTCTAAACACCCTAACTTTACCTTCTCTCCATAATTTATATGTCACAGTACTTTTCCACACTGCTGGCACATGCCATACAGGAATCAACTTTAGCACTGCAACTACTCCAAAACCAGCTCACCTCTGTAGCCTTGGTGTTCCTGCAAAACCTGGTGAGCCCCTGGACTAGCTGACTGCCAAAAGGGGAGGCACTTGTGTCTTCCTCAATAATGAATGTTGCTACTACATAAATTATTTGGCCAAGTGGAAGAGAATATTAAAGATTTACATGAGCCAGCTCACAAACCACAGCATCCAGGAGCCAACTCTGATGTGGAGCTCTCCTTTCAGTCTTTCTTTGGCTCCTGGATATTTCCTCTCTTTGGCCCAATGATATCCATACTTCTTGTGATAATTATTGCTCCCTATCTTTTCAGGTCTTTTTAGAGGAGAATAAATAAAATAATATGATAGTCCTTAAACCAGATAATTCTGATGGAATTACCTCAGGTCCCCCATCACATACCTACCTGAATAAATACCCATTCCAAATTTCCAAAGTCCCACCTTTCGACCTTCCCATTCAGCCAGAAATAGCCAGATGACTACCACTGACCCTTATCAACCAAAGACTACCATGTGGGTCCAAAGTGGTACCCAAAACCCACAGTGCCAATGACAATGTCCTAAATCATAGTCTGGGTTTTGCTCAGCAGAGCAATGACTTGGTAAACAGTATTGATATTCGCTAGAGAGAAATCTAAACTCTGAATTTTTCAGAAATCATATGAAGTGGGGTTATATTTGTCAGAAAAAAAGCTATCACTTCCCTTATTTGTCCCCTATAATCAAACACCTTTTGCAAAGGGCACATAGTTCTTAATTAACCCAAACGAGCCTGTAGCAGATCAAGCTCTCCATATTAACATCCAGAGTGTTCTGACTACACCTCCAGCTACTCTAACTCCCAGGCTGTTCTGGATGACACACCTCCTACCACTAACTGTCATTTAAACCTGGCAAGGATTTCCCAAACAACTGCTCCTCTCCACCCTTGAGAGACACTCTGGCAGTTTGATCTCCCAATAAACATTTCTTTCTACCTACAGAGTGGTCCATTCCCATGCTTTCATTGCAAGTTTTCTTTTATTTTTTATTACAATATTCACTTCAAAACAGGTACATTGATTAGTGGAATAGAAGTGAGGACTAACACTTAACCCCACACTCATGTAACCCCCTGATTGACAAAGAAATCAATGATACACATTGGAGAAAGGATTTCAACAAATAGCGCTGGTTGAATTGGATAGCTAAAGAAAGAAATTAGATCCTCATTTCTTACCCTCAACTCCAAGTGAATCAAGGAGTGTAACATAAAACCTGAGGCCCTAAATCTGATAGAAAAGACAATAACAAATACTCTTCACCTTATAAGCACAGGAAAGGACTTCTTGAATAAGACCTCAGTAGTCCAGACCTTAAGACTAATAATAGATAAATGAAACTGTAAAGCTTCTTATGGCAATAGATCTCAAAATTAAAGTGAAGAAGCAGCTTACAGAAATGGGAAATATCTTTAACAGTTACATATCTGACAAAGAATTTCCAAGGCTACACATCAAACAATGATTTGAAAAAACAAAGCATGAGAATAAAGTTCTTTGTAGCTGAAGTTTTGCTGGTCCTGCCTGGCCCACAGTCAGAACAGATCTCTCTCACCCACCAGTCCTGCAGCCGCTTATACCCAAGTAAACACACAGAGACATATTATTTACAAACTGTATGGCATTAGCTCAAGCTTATTACTGATTAGCTCTTACGTTTAAATTAACCCACAATTCTTATTTATGTTTAGCCACATGGCTTGGTACCTTTTCTCAGTTCTGCCTCCACATCTTGCTTCCTCTGTTTCTGGCTGGGGACTCCTGACTCAGCCTTTCTCTTCCCAGAATTCTCCTTGTTTGCTTACCCCATCTATACTTCCTGCCTGGCTACTGGCCAATCAGCATTTTATTTATCAACCAATAAGAGCAATAAGAGCAACATTCACAACATACAGAGAGACATCACCCATCAGTTCTTAAAAGATATAAAAATATGTAAAATGTTTCTTAAAGTTTTCAACATCATTAGTCATCAGGGAAATGCAAATGAAAACTACTTTGATATTTCCTGTTATTCAAGCTATTATGGCTAACATTATAAATAACTGACAACAAAAACTTCTATGGGTGTGAGTAAAAGAAAATGCCTGTTCATTCTGGTTGAAAGTGCAAATGGAAATAATTGTTGAGGAATCTCAAAAAACTAGAAGTAGATCTGCCATATGATTGATTTATGCCACTCATAAGTATATATTCAAAGGACTCTATATCCCACTACAGAAATAGTTTCTCATCCATGTTCATTTTACCTTTATTCACATAACAAAAGTGAAAACTGTCTATATATCTATCAACCAGTGAATGTGTAATGAAAATGTAGTGTATTTATACACTGGAGTATTATTCAGCTTTTAATGATGAAATTATGAAATTTGAAGGTAAATGGATGGAGCTGATAATTATTTTGAGCATGAATGATGTAACATGGACCCAGAAATAGTAATATGTTAAAGTCACCTTTGAATACTTTGATGTGTGTGTTGAAATTAGAATATGCAGAGAAGTCAGGAAACTAAAAAGTTCTTATGGGTTACTTTAACAGGGATGTAGATTGAATTCTTGTGCTAAAAAGGAGAGAAGGGTAATGATGGACCAAGAAGGATTAAGGAGGATAGAGGGTGGGTAGATGGCCTAGGGAAAGACATACAAATAAAGATAACTGACACTAAAGAATAACCAATCACTCTCTAATTAGACTTAAGACACATTCCACAAAATGGAGACAATATATGGTACCAATATTGTGGCCAAGAACCTATGGCTAGATAGGCCATAGCCCAAGGGAAGAATCTGTTTCTATTATTTTCCTACATGGATGTAGTGTTAACTGGCTCCTAATGACTAATCCTTATAACAATTAATTAGTACATCTCTTATACATCATCAGAGAATCTTCTTTTTGCAGTAGATAATGATTAATATAGAGACTGAAGAATGCTCATCCCTAATTGGTACATCTGTTATTACATTGAAGTGGCTTAGGAAAAGTCAGGTTATCCTGACACTACAGGTCCTACCCCCCATAAACTCATTGGGCATGCAAACAAATGAGCCTGTGAACAAATGATATCTCCCATCTTTTGAAAAAGGATTCCTCTTCCCTATTGGGAAAAGATCTCCAAGTATACAGAAGAAACAATCTTGTATGATGTTTTACAGTTCAAAGGACCCTCATTCTCTCTGTAAAAGGGTACATTTAACCCCTCAGATTTCACCTAGTGCCATGTGATTGTAGTCTTATGGCTTCAAAAACACTACTCAGCCCTGTTTTTACTACTTTTCTGAGCCTTTCTGAGGTGCTAGACTGCTCTTTGACATCTAAGGACTCACTAAGGCTTAATTGGCCTAATGAGCCTGGTGATTTTTAACTTTCTCTAGTAGATTATTTCAGCACCACTTCATCCTAAGGCTGAGGACTAATGACGGAAGAGGGGACAGAGAGAACCAGATGTGATGGATGACCATGTTTTACATACATTTCAGGACAATTGCCATATGAGCTCACAATGATTGGAACACGACTACGAAAACTCAAGTCAGACAAAATGTCAGCGTATGTGGGAAAGATGATCGTGAAGTCCCATCTCTAACTATGATACTACCTGCTGAAGGGTAGTCAGTTTTCCTCAAGAATGTTGCTCCTAGTAGGCATTTTCTGTACCATTACATGGTCTCCCCAATGTAGGATTTTGGGGAGAGCACAAAGTGGTTTTTTTTTTTAAAAAAAAGTGGAGACAATATTAGGGAGATATGTAGGTGAAGTCAGATCTGAGAATAGAGGGCAGAAGAGAAATGTTCTGAACATCATCAAAATAGATTGAAATTCGCAAGTAATAATTAAAAATTAAATTTCAAAAATCTTTTATTATTTCTTTTATTTTTGAGATTATAACATGATCACATCATTTCTTCCTTTCTTTTCCTCCCACTAAAGCCTTTCATATACCTTTCCTTGCTCTCTTTCAAATTCATGGCCTCTTTTTTATTAGTTGTTTCTATATTCGTATATGTATATACATATATAGTTATAAACTTAACTTGCTCAGCCTAGTTAATATTACTTGTATGTACTAAACCAGCATAATCCTTAACTTCACTCTAACTATTTGGCATTAAACTCAAAGATTAGTGTAGTCTTCTCCCTTCATCAGAGTCATTTAATAATTTGGGTTGTTCATGTAATTTTTTCATTTTGACTAAAATTACTGGCATGAATTATCTATACTATTTCACATTTATCCACTTAATGTTGGTAAGATAGGAATGAATATCTGTTCTTTAACTTCATATTTTGATATTTTTTTCTGTTTCTTGATAATTCTAGATAGTAACTAACCAATTTTATTGAAATTTTCAAATAAATGCTTTTTTATTTCTCTCTTAAATTTACTTTTATTTTTTATACATTTTATTTTTACTTTTTATTAGACATCAATGCTTGTTATAAAATTATAGCAATACAAGTGAATTGTTGGTTGGTATAGGAAGAGAAACAAGAGGACAGAGGTCCGCAATAGTTCTATTGCTCATGTGAACTTTATGTACTTTTAAGTTATATCACAAATCAGTAACAAAATCTGAATTATTCTGTAAATTAACCAAAGAGATTTTACTTTTATTTCATGAATCTTTTGTGATGATATTCTATTTGTGCTGAAATGTGGTGATGTTTTATTTGTGTGTTAATAAATAAAGTTAGCACCGGGCGGTGGTGGCGCATGCCTTTTTTTTTTTTTTTTTTTTTTTTTTTTTTGATTTTTCGAGACAGGGTTTCCCTGTGTAGCTTTGCGCCTTTCCTGGAACTCACTTGGTAGCCCAGGCTGGCCTCGAACTCACAGAGATCCGCCTGGCTCTGCCTCCCGAGTGCTGGGATTAAAGGCGTGCTCCACCATCGCCCGGCTGAAAATATTCTTTCGTTTGGGTTTTATATGGCTTCTCAGGTCTTCACACTTGTGGCAGACACTTTACCAAGTGAACCGTCTCCCCTGTCCTGTTTTTAGGGTGCTAGTGATGGAATCCAATGCCTTTTATAAGCTAAGTAAGCACCTTGTCACGGAATTACATATCTGAGTCTGTGTGTGTGTGTGTGTGTGTGTGTGTGTG
>CABHPH010000797.1:0-23072 GCA_902168325.1 Peromyscus nudipes
CGAAGAGCACTAACTAGATGTAGTGAGTTATTAAACGAAAACAAAAACAAAAGAAAAAAGAAAGAAAAAAGAAGTTGGGAAGGGAGTTTGTTAGGGGACACATAAGATAGTTAGGGGGAAAATGCAAGGTGGGTATGATCATATTTCCTTGTGTACATGTGTGAGTTCTCAAGAATAAAGACAAATTATTAACAAAAGAAAACTGCTTAGCCCTTAACTGAAAATGTGTTTGAGACAGTTGTGCAGTTTTGTAGCTCAGGAGATGAGTCATGCTGGCCCTTCTGCTCTAAAACTCCACCAAAGTCAGGTACACTAGGCAGCCTTTGCTTTCCAGAGATATCCCCAAGGTTTTAGTCCCATTTTGGAGTGAATTACTGAGTTTTCTTTTAGTCTTGGCTGTGGGACAACTCTTAGTAATTGTGTTTCTATTGCCCATGGTGAATGGTAGTACAGAAACAAGTTTACACACTCATCCATTTGTAGGAAGCTCTTTGAGCAATGATTATAAAATTAAGTTCACTTTCTTTGTCTGTCAGACTTTATTCTTTGGACTGAATATCCGCAGGATGCTTTCTTCTTCCTTTTCAAAATGTCTTGACAAGGTTTTAAAATTAAATTCTTCTCCTTTTAGAGACTGAATGGGTGGAACAGTGACCTTGTCGTTGGTGAGGGGCAATGGTCATGGGTTTCTTGTGCTTTGAAGAGAGACTTTTCATAATAAAACTAGCATGATGGATTTTTAGAAGCTTGTCTTGGAAAAAAATTATTCTGTCCTAACTTGTTTCTGGATCTTTCCTCAAGAAATATGAGTATTGACAGTGTCATTTATAGATATGAGTTTTTATTAGATAGCTACTTTATTTCAAATTGTTTAGAAGGAATGGTTATTCTTTTCTTTTCCTTTCAAAAAAAGTTTTTAAGTGTTCTCAGTTTCTTCAATTTATTTTCTTTTACTAAGTTTTAATTTTTTTCTAAATCAATGCAGTGTTAAAAATACAATTCTTCTGGTACCAGAGCAGTGGTTTGTTATTATTTTGTAGGATAATGTAGCAAACTAAAGTGTCAAAGAAGGAATGTCATCATCTGGCTAGCACATGATGACCCATGGTAATACGCTCTCAACGAGTCATTTCTAGGCCATTTTTATCTATTTGGCCAATAATGGGACTTTTCAATTATATGATTTAGAAATACCAAGTTACCTGTTCCAAATACGCTTCACAGTGACGAGCCATGTGAAGCAAATGTTGTGTTACTTTCTTTAGAGACCTGCAAACTCAGACGCTGTAATGATGGCTGCGTCTTTCCTAGGTGGCTTGTGAGGAAAGGTAACAGTGTAGTCTGTAGCATCTGTGATGAGAGGACATGAGTCTCCAGTTCCAAGGAGCTTGGCTGCAGGACCGGCCAATGGGAAGTGGCCCAGCTCCTTCGGAGTCGCTTTGTAACTCTCCAGACCCATGCTGAGTACGCACAGTCACATTTCATGCTAACATGAGGCTACCCTTTACTGGCATGTGATAGTCCTATGGGGCTTTTACGAATGTCATCTCTGACAGCTTCTGAAGAGGCTCTTCAGCTGTCACCATAAACCTTGCTGGGCTAAGCATATGTTTAAAACATGTGGAGGGACCATCAGCTTTTGAGGCTCCGCTGAAACTTGGTGTTGTTCCTGGCTCGGCTTTCTACTGGACTTGCCAACAATCTAAATGTGTGGGCTTGCCGCGTCTGCAGGCACACTGGCTTCAATTTAAGGTTTCTGAGTCCCAGAGGACACCATCCCTTCTGCCAGGCGTCCTCTTCTTTTAACCGCTTGGACTGCTTCCACATTTAGAGGCCAAGATGGGCTCTCTCGCTCTCCCAATTACATACTGTAAATTCATGGACGGCAGCTTTATTATCTGCTTATGAGATGGTCGCCATGGTGGATCTGTGTCGAGAAGCACTTTGGGGTCACCCACTGATGTTTTTCTACTACCCTGTGTTAGTTCTTGCTGAAAGGGCGCCTGGGATCACCTCAATTTTCCTTTTAAGCTGGAGGAATCTGTATTATGGAGTGGTCTAAGTATGAGTTGATTGTGGACAGATGAGTTATGGTGTTTACATCTGACAGTTTTTCGTAAGGGATATACCATGTTTGTATGCACTGTTCGGTTTCCTGCTCCTTTGTCCTTAAAAATTGGGGTCCGGGTTTGTCAGGATAAAGTAACACAGTGAGTGTGACAAATAATTTGGTTGGTCTCATGAAGCCTCCTTAAGGATTATGGAATGGACTTAATTTTGAGGGTTTTGAGTCTGTAGTACTGACAGAAACGGTGGAGGAGGGGTGTGGAAGGCAACCACGTCACTCCTCAGGGACTCATCTTTAGGTTGTCTTACTCATTTTGTTGTTTAATCTGACAAAGGCCCAACTATCTGGCTGTTTTGCTCCTGTTGGTTTGGGTGTTCATATTTGTGTGGAGGGCAGAGATAGACAAGGTTGGGCAAGTCCAAAGAAGAGCTCCAAGTTCAGAGCAGTCTTCTTCAGTAGTCACACTTGGAATGGATAAATGTGAGCTCTCTTACTGTTCTCCTCTATGATTTGTGTCAGGGTCTCTCGCTGAGTCAGGAGCTGGCTGACTTGGATGGACCGATGGCCACTGAGCCCCAGGGCTGGCCCTACCAGACCTGGCTGTTTTTTAGACGGCTTCTGGAGATCTAAACTTGAGTCTTCATACTTGGGCAGCCAGTGCCTTACTGGTTGAGTCATTTCCTCAGCACCCTACTTTCTTCCTGTTTCAAACACAGAGAAACCAAGGCTAAGCTGATTAAGTATCATATCCTAGCATTTATAGTTCTTAGGCAATATGAACAGCTTCATATCTAGCTACGTCTGATTTCATAGCCAGTGTTCTCCCACTGGAATGCATATGGCTCCCAAGATTAGCTCACACCTACTTTTGGAAGTGTAAAGGTAAATGTGCTCATTTTGGAGGCAATCTACTTATCTTGTTACCTTCCGATGAAGATGTTGGCCCAAACTATTAACTACTTTATGAGAAATAAATTGCTAAGGCTTATTTCAAATTGAGCCTCTCCCTATTTGTGTCAAATAAGAGCTGTCCCCTAGTGTCGCACCCCTTTGGAGACTATAAACAGTAGAAGACATACTGCTGCTTGTGGTGTTTGCAAAGAGTTGCCTTATAAACAGATTTGTCAACCTATTTAGAAGGTTTTTAACCTGTTGAGTGTTTAAGATGGGCCATAATTTTCTAGTAGGTTACAAGAAAGACAAGGCCTTCCAGATGGAGCCTAGATATGTGTGTTGAGGACTTCTAAAAGAGTTGGCTAGGTTAGAATAGAGAGGGTCTGGGGCATAAAAGGAGGCAGAATGCAGTGTAGCTAAGACCATGGGCTGCAGAGACAATAGATTTGGTGAATCTCATCTTTGCCGCTTAGTAAACATTGTCTAAATTCTCTGAGCCTCTGATTCATTATTATCAGGATGGATAAAATAATTCCATCCCCTTTCCTATAGATTCATTGATAACAAACATTGAACTTTGTTTTTACTGTGGTAGTACCCATTTTCTGGCCTGTGACAAGGCTTTATGGCTCTGAGGGTAAGGGCTAGGGTTTGATGTGCTGAAAGAACTCAAGACTTTGGTTCTAGTAAATAAACAACCAGAAGGTGGGTGCTGTTCAACAAGGAATGAGCTAAGAATCACCAGTGCTTCATGGTGTAGGAAGGAAGCAGCCCCGGAAGTAGGGCTGGCAGTCAGTCTTTAATCTGCTGGTGTGTGTATTGATAATCAGGAGAAGAAATGGTCACTTGACTGAGTGAGAAGAACTGAGAATAGCATTTCTGAAGAGAAGTAGCTTTTGTTATAACTTTGGTCCAGTATTCTAGAACTTCACCTTTTCTGTGACTTATGAATTTTAGTGAATCTAGTGATACCTTTTGAGTGACAAAAGCAGTGAGAATTAACACACAGATAACTCTCCAGTACGTATTCAATTTTGTGAGCAAAATGTCAAATTCAAGTCAGTAAGAACTTCCTTCGTCTAAGGGCTTCCAGATTTTCATTTCTAAAAATTCCATAGGTTCCAGAGCTCCTGTTTTAAAACTCAGGGGGAACACTGGCTTTTATGATTTAGGGCTGACTACATGGAGATCTTGGGTCAAGGGAGTTTGTTTTGGAGCAGTCTAGCTTTAATGACGGCACACTAGCAGTCTCTGTAGGTGAAATGAGTTGTGTTTGTCTTAAAAAAGAAAGCAATCAACCTCATTTACATTAGAGACAATCTCAAAGTTCAGCTATCATGACATTTTGTGAACAGCACCTGTCTCTACATAAACTCAGCCCCACATGCAAGGCAAAGCGTTTTAGTTTAAATTTATAACCTGCATGTTCTCATAAGTTGAGGAATTTTTAAATGTCACACAGTTGTCATAAGCAATATATTTATTGGAGCCACTTTTCACAAAATGGTGCTCTCCTTTATTACTTTTAATGAATAATTTATGTATTTTGGAAGTACTCGGTGTTAATGTCTATGAAAAGTAATAACGATATTTGTTTGAAAGTTCCATTTTTCCCCCTAAGAATAAATCGGAGCTTCTTAATCAGTTGTCTAATCTACAAAAGCATTGTAGGTACAAATCAAGTTACAAATTAAGTTAGACACGGATTGATTTTGACAATTGTGTCCAAATGAAATAGCCTGGACCCAATAAAACTCTCTCTATTGATTTCCAGCCATGACATTTGGGATAGCATTGTGGTACTAATATGATGGTCATGGCCTGGTATTTGTACTCAGCTATGGTAGTAGGGTAAGCTTAAATTGCTCAGATTGGATGAATAGCATTCTTCACTCGTTCTGGATGACAGCCTATCTAATGTAATTGCATTTGTCTGCCAGTTTCTGTGTGTTAGAGCAAAGAAAGATTTTGATCCATGAATAATTTTGATAGAGAAGTTCAATTCATTTCCTTCTGTAATATACTACAAATTATAAATTCTCATTACAATGGTTCAATCACTCGAGAAAGGAATGCATTTTAAATCAAGTTCCATGCCAAATACATCATTTATGGAGTCATGCTGCTTAAAATTGAACAAATTGATTATTTTACTGAGTATTGAAAATATTAGTTGGAAGCATTAAGAGCATTTTTATTAGCTTTGGGATTCAGTTATATATATATATATATATATATAATATATTACACTTGTGTAAGAAATGTTAAAAGCTTCTAATATCTCATTTTTTAAAAAGGGAGAATTCCCACTTAGTTCACTGTGGTGAATTATTAGGATATGAATTCACAGGGCTGGGTGTTGAAACGTGACTTAAAAACGCCAAGAATCCCATCAGATGTTTAGACATATAATAAACATGGCCTTTAGATAGTCTGATGTGATACCATGGGCTTTAAAGTGGACCACACTGGTGATTTATGCCTATATAGCTTCTTTCATTACAAGACTATGAAAAGTTATGTCGGTCATTCACTAATTGATCACCACAGCCTCTTTATGGTGTGAATAGCTGGTCTTTATTTGTTCTTTCAGTATCTGTTCACTTTCCAAGAGGTTACCATTTGAATCAATCTGGTTTAGCACCACATAAATCACATATGTGACTCTGGTTTGAATTACAGCACTTAGAAAATCACTGACCAGCACTTTAAAAGATAGTTTATTTATTTTTCACCTTATACATGCTTTTCTTCCTTTTAAAACTTTAAATATAGCTCTGGTGTTGCCAGGGTTTAATTCTCTTACACAGACTCTCACAGTCAGGATGGGGAGTGACTTTTAAGACTTCAGTTCTGACTCTGCGCCTGTCTGCCCTCTGGATTCTCTGAAAGATGGCAGTGGCTGGGATCATAAATGTATTTTGTGCCATTTTCAATAAGAACCCCCTGATTGTGTCTTCTTTTAATAAGCACAAATAGAGGTTACTGTAAAAGTTTCAAAATAACTTTTCAGTTAAGGAGTAGCCTAAACATCAAATCTACTTTTTATACCAGGATAAAATTTTTCCACTCTAACATGATATTTGGAATTAATGGAATATGTGGTTTCTATTAGTTTAGCACTCATGTTGACTGACATTTCCATATTCTATGGGAGACATTTCTAATTTCCCCTATCTCAAAGTATTAATATGATTTTCAGAGGTTAAGTGGGTTGCACTAATTAAGATTTTTTTCTGGTATTCATAGTCAAATTGAAGATGCAGATAAAACATAAACAGACATCATTTTTCAAGGCTAGACATGGTGTTAAGTAGTTTGCATATCCTATGTATTTTTAAAATATTAACCTTTTAAATTTTGTGTTTTAAGATATCCCAGGTACCCTTCACCTATTTTTTTTTCTTCCCAAAGTAGCATCTTATAAAACTGTAATGCATTATCACTATACCCCAGATGCAGCCCGAGATATCAGTTAACTGTCTTACTCAGATTTCCTAGTTTAGTTTTTACTCTGGGGCATCTGAGTATTGATTACACTTTCACAGACAGGTCTTACTGTGTAGCTCAGGCTGACTGAAGACTCACCATGTAGCTTAAGATGGCCTTGAACCTATGGTGATTGATTTTCCCGCTTCAACAGCTGAAATGCTGGGATTGCAGCATGCACATCACACTGGACTTGTGTATTGACTTCTGTGGAATTTTACCACATGTGTATGTTCATGTGCCCGCCACGACTGTCAGTTTACGGAGTATTCTATTCTTTCTTGGATCCTTAGTATCACTCTTATCTTACATCCACTTCCTGTTTCTCCCTTCCCAACCTATGCTGGGGATGGCTCCTAGAAACCTTTTGCTTATTCTCTGCTTTTACAATTCTGTTGCTGTATGGATAGTACATGCATAGAACCATACCATATATAAGTGGTAGAAGACTTGCCACTCATGGAGCTGTGTACATAAACATGCACATTTTTTTCTAATGTGAGGAGTCCATGACATGTATGGATCTACCAGAATCTGTGTAACTATTAGCATGTTGAAAGACATGTTTGGGTTGTTATGAGATATCATACATGGTTTAAGTTTTTATGTGAACGATCCATGTTGTTATTTGCCTGAGATAAACACTTGGGGATCCAATTACTTGGTTATGGAGTGATTACATATTTAGTTTTGAAGAGACTACCATCTCTTTTCCGGAGCTTCCTAATAGCAAAGTATAGATTATCTAATTTTTCCATATCCCTGCCTTCATTTGATGTCTTGACTGATTTTTTAAATTTTAGCCACTTTAAGAAGTATGCAATGATATTTCCCTGTAGTTTCAATTTGCATTTCCTTATTTGCTAATGATTTAAACTCTTTCCCATATTAGTCACAATCTGAATATCTTTTTAGTCTGTGCATTATTTTCCCTCATTTTTAACTGGATAGTTCTTTCTCTACCTCTGGACTTCTTTGCATACTTGATGCTAGACCTTGGTTGGAATGTGGTTTGGAAAAATTTCTCCCAAAATATAGCCTGACTTTTCAGTCTCTTAACAGGGTATTTTTCATACTTGGAGGTTTGAGGCTAAACCAATAAAATAACTTTAGATTCGTCTATACAAAGTAAATAAACTTTCATAATACTTCATCTACCCTTATGATAATTACTTTACTGCTCATAATTTATTTATTTTTTAGCTTTCTATTTATTTATTCTTTGTGTCGTTCACATGATGCATCTTGATCCCATTCATTTCCTCATCCCTTCGTATCTGCCCTCTGCCCTTGCAAGCTCCCCCCAAAAATAAAATAAAATTTAAGAAAAAAATAAAGGAAAAAAAGGAAAAATCTCATCATGGAAGCTACAGTGTGACACAGTGAGTCACACAGTAAACCCTTTTATTCATGCATCTTTACGTCCAAGTGTTCATTGCAAATTGTTATTGGTCTGGTTTGAGGCTTCTGGCTTCTGCTACACTATTGATGCTAGGCCCTCATGGGACTCCTCTTGGATACCCTGCTGTTGGCCTGTGTCATGGAGATCTTGCAGCTTTGGGTCTGCATGACTGACCCCTTCATGTGTTCCAGCAGATCATACATGGGGTAGATTTTGGGGATGGGCCAACTCATAATCCTGGTTCTGGACCTGGATAGTTGCAGCGTTGGCCATCGTCTTCATGACCAGGGTGAGCTCTCCAGCTGCTCACAATATATAGTGGTGTTGTAGATCTACATTGCAGATTTAAGTTATTATTGTTATTATTATTATTATTATTATTATTATTACTTTACCAAAGTGCAGTCTTTGCATTGTTTATTTCCTATAAAATGACAATGTGTCCCTGTGTACCACAGGCCATCAGGTGTTAGTGGACCAAACCAACTGACATAACTCTTCCCTTTCCTTTTCTGTTGCACAGTCGTTTGGGGTCTTAATACTTCCACCTTTCCTAATTCCATCGTATCTTGACTTATTTGCCCGATTCCACCTGCTTTCACTCTAAACCAGTCTACATATTGTATAGTGATAATTTTACAGCCATAGAAAATCATCTTTCCCTCTCTGCCTCCACCAAAATGTTACATTCTATCAAATCTAGTCTAGTGAGTGCGGTACCTAGGACTGTCTCTTCACCTTATTTATCCAGTGTCTACCCTAAACTCTGCACATTCGTCTTGACCCCTTGGGCAAGCCGTGTGGTGTCGCAATACACACAGGAACAACACCGGTAAATCACACTGGAGGGCCTGCACATGGCAGCTTGTGGCAAGGGCAATTGTCTTGAGCCTTCTGGCATCTTCATGCCCCAGAGATGAGAACTTCTTTAATCACAGCCATAAGCTTCATCGAAACCCCTGGAAGAAAGCTGTGGCCTGTGCTTACTGAGTCTTCTTTCCTGGTAAACCTTGCCCTCCACCGATTACATGTAGCTCCCTCCCATCACATTGCTTCTCTTGTTAAAATATATGCCTGCGTGGTGATATTTTATTTGTGCTATTTGCAAGAGCCAACTTCGATATTGCAGCCTCGGAACCTTGTCTGATTTTCTGGTTTCCCCACAATAGTTTATTTATACAGTTCTTTCTAAAACAATAAATAACTTCTCTAGATTAGTTATAACCTAATGACTTTCCTTCATTCTAACACCATACATTGGTAAATTGTGTGCGCGTGTGCGGGTGTGTGTGTAAAGTCGTGTATGCACATTCCGTGGAGCCTGAGTGGAGGTCTGAGGACAACCTTAGGTGTCAATATTGCCTTCAGCATTATTTGAAGCAGTCTCTTTTTTTTTTTTTTTTTTTTTTTTTTTCACTACATGTGTTGGGCTAGCTGGATTACGATCTTCCAGAGACTCTCCTGTCTCCATCTCCCATCTTCCTATAAGAGCTCTGGGATATCAAATGCACGTGCTTCTGAGTCTGGCTTTGTGTGGCTTTTGGCTGTGAACTCAAGTACACATGTTTGCCTGGCAAGACCGTTACCCACTGAAACATTTCTCTAGCTCCTGAAACAGTAAATTTTGTATTTGCATTTTAGTCACTGTTTATTCATTTTTAATCCTCTTTAATAGACTTGATAGTAGCTCGTATACACAGACACAGAATAAACTTTTAAAAGTTGAATTTCTGCCCGGCGGTGGTGGTGCACACCTTTAACTCCAGCACTTTGCAGGCAGAGGCAGTTGAATCTCTAAGTTCAAGTCCCGCCTGGTCCACAGAGTGAGTTCCAGGACAGCCAGGGCTACATAGAGAAACCCTTCTTGAAAAACCAAAACCAAAACAAAACAAAAGTTGAATTTCTATGTGTTTTATAAAAGTAATATTTTATGCTATACGCAGAGAACAATTAGATCCATAGTATCTCTAGTAATTTTTTTTTAAAATGAAACTAAGCTTGAGTTTTATCTCCTATTTTAAAATCATTAGCTCAATGTCTTTTAATCCTTAGTGTGCACAGACTTAATAGAGGGTATGTCACAACATGAATGGCTTGGCTCCAAAGCGTAGCTTCTGATTCTGTAGGTTCAGGGAATATCCCAAAGTAGCCTTTCTAACAGGCTGTGTTTGAGCTGTTTCTGCTGACAAAGGTATTGCATTTTGAGAGTATCTGCATTAGGCTACCCATATAAATAATTTTTCATTAGAAGTTCTTGTGAAAATATGATTTCAGAGGAATATTTCGTGCATATATTTAACAAAGTAGAATTCAGGAGAATTCTTCACCCATTCTTCTTTTAGAACATCAACAATCACGGTGTTCCTTTGAGATTTCCCATTTCTTTCAGACATGAGCATCCTCAAATCACAAAAATAAAGTGCTATGCTGGGGAAGGTACTCTCTGTGGCTTCTGGAATCAGGAAATATTCTTGAAGCTTCTGTCCCCCCCCCACTTATCATCTGTAGCACTTCGGATAGATATGGCCCCCATAGACTCATATGTTTGAATGCTTGGCCCTTAGGGAATGGCACTATTAGGAGGTTTGGCCTTGTTAGAGTAGGTGTAGACTTGTTGGAGGAACTGTGGGGGATGGACTTTGAGGTCTCATATCATCAAGCTATGCTCAGTGTGACACACAGTCTCCATCTGCTGCCTGCAGATCAAGATATAGAACCCTCAGCTCCTTCTCTAGTACCATGTCTGTCCACACACTGCCATGCTTCCTGCTTGATGATAGTGGATTAAACCTCTGAAACTGTAAGCCAGTCCCAATTAGATGTTTTCCTTTATAAGAGTTGCAATGAGAGAGGAGGGATTCTGTGGGCAGGGGACATCGAGATCATGATAGGAAAATGTGCAGAGATGACCAGCCACACTAGTGGAAACCCATGAACTGTTGAATAATAGCTGTGGAGCCCCCATAGGACTAGACTAGGCCCTCTGGATACTGGAGACAGTTGTTTAGCTTGAACTGTTTGGGGGCCCCCAGGAAGAGGGATTGGGATCCATCTCTGGTGCATGGGTGGGCTTTTTGGAGCCCAGTGCCTATAGTGGGACACCTTGCACAGCCTTGGTGTAGAGAGGAGGGGCTTGGCTCTGCCTCAGCTGAGTGTGCCAGGCTCTGCTGACTCCCCATGGGAGACCTTGACTTGGGAAATGTGGGGATGGGGGATGGGTTAGGGGAGAAGCCTGGAGGGATGGGAAGAGGGAAGGGGGGATCTGTGGTTGGTATGTAAAGTGAACAGAAAATTTCTTAATAATAATAATAATAATAATAATAATAATAATAGAGTTGCTGTGGTCATGGTGACTCTTTACAGCAATAGAAATCCAAACTAAGACACTACCTGGTAGAAGCCTCAGTTTATTAACTCTGCATTATAGTTGTGTCCTGACTCTGCAGGGAAGACCAGAGAAGAGCAGGTTGCTTGATTGTTTACATCTTGAAAATGAGTGATAGCAGCAAAGGTGGTAGATAGATGAGAAGAGTTAGGAGTGTGTCTCAGTGTTTCTATTGCTGTGAAGAGACACCATGAGCATGGCAGCTCTTATAAAGAAAACATTTAATTGAGGTGGTGGCTTATAGTTCAGAGGTTCAGTACCTTATCATCATGGCGGGGAGCAGGGCAGCATGCAGGCAGATATGGTGCTGGCTGCATCTTGGTCAGAAGGCAACAGGAAGTGTCTGTCAGTCACACTGAGGGAAGCTTGAGCAAAAGAGACCTCAAAGCCCACCCCCACAGTGGCACACTTCCTCCAACAAGGCCATACCTACTTCACAAGGCCACACCTCCTAATAATAGCACTCCCTTTGGGGGCCATTTTCTTTCAAACCACCACAGAGTGAGACACAGCCATGGGCCCATGGTGGTTCTTTCTTATGCACTGTACAGGACATTTCCCCATAAATAAAAGCCCATTATTTCAGACAGTGTCATTTTAATTAAGTTGTGATTTTATAGGGCTTCATGGATATTTGTGAAGGTGGCCATCATTTAGAATACTGCTTCTTGGGATAATGAATTCTGAGTTCCCAGTTAGTTAATTTGTAAGTCAACTTGGGGAACACATCTATCTGCAAACTGAGTACTGCTTGTACTGCAGTTTCTAAAGCCTATTCAACTTATTTCCTTAAACATCCTGTTTGTTTACAGTATGACAATGATGTGAACCGTAGGGGAACTGACACTTCCTGACAGACATTGTTTATTCCTGTGGGGTAGAGCCAATGACATGAACTTTGTAAGTGGCTCATCCTTACTAAAGATCAAAGGAAGGCTAATCCCTCGGTTCAATTAGCCAGAATTGCAGTGTGGTAAGGTCAAGCTGTAGCATATCATTTCTCCTGAGCGTGTTTGGCTAGGATGAAAGCAGAAGAGAACTTTTAGAATCCAGGAAAAGGCATGAAGTGGCAGTCCAGAAACAATGTCCAAGAAGGTATGTGTTCATTTTACCAAATTTTGTGTTGATAACATTGTCAACAGTGAGAATAAGGTGAATGATTCTGAGTGGGGAATGTGGTGACCCATTTCAACCAAATGCAACCTTCAGTAAGCCAACTTTGAGCTGGGGATCAGGATGTTTGAGAGATGATTGCTATGGGATGTTGTTCTGTTTGCTGTGAATATGTGTTGCTCTGGTTAATTGATAAATAAAATGCTGATTGGCCAGTAGTCAGGCAAGAAGTATAGGCAGGGTAAGCAGATGAGGAGAATTCTGGGAAGAGGAAGGCTGAGTCAGGAGTTGCCAGCCAGACACAGAGGAGACAAGATGACAAGGCAGAACTGAGAAAAGGTAGCAAGCCACGTGGCTAAACATAGATAAGAATCATGGGTTAATTTAAGTGTAAAAGCTAGTAGGTAATAAGCCTGAGCTAATGGCCAAGCAGTTATAAATAATATTAAGCCTCTATGTGATTATTTTATAAAACGCTGCAGGTCTGTGGGTGAGAGATTTGTCCTGACTGTGGACCAGGCAGGACACAGGAAATCTGCCGACTACAGAAGATCGTTAGGATCAACATAAGCATTACTCAGGCTTCCCTAGAGAAACAGAATGAATAGGAGGTACACAGGTTTATGAAGAGGACATTGTATAAGAGGAATTGGCACACGTAACTATGGACGCCATTACAGCCCATGGTCTATCTGCAAATTGGGGACCTGCGAAGTGGGAGGTATAACTCAGCATGACTACAAAGGCCTAGAAACCAAGAGCATAAAGAGGAACTTGGAGGCAGGAAATAAAGCAGAGACCATGGAGGAGGGCTGATTACCAGCTGTCTCTCCATAGCTTGCTCAGCTTGCTTTTTAAATGCGATCCAGGGCTACCTGCCCAGGGTTAGGTCTTTGCCCACAGCAGGCCGAGCTTTCTCACATCGGTTATAAATCAAGATAACGCCCCACAGGCTTGCCTACAGTCCAATCTGA
Source organism: Peromyscus nudipes (assembly GCA_902168325.1). Taxonomy (NCBI): domain Eukaryota; kingdom Metazoa; phylum Chordata; class Mammalia; order Rodentia; family Cricetidae; genus Peromyscus; species Peromyscus nudipes. Next base: position 13,326 of record CABHPH010000797.1, read on the forward strand.
TGGAGGCACTCATTCAGTTGAGAGTCCCTCTTCCCAGATGACTCTAGCTTGTGTCAAGTAGACAAAAAACTAACCAGCACTCATGCCATGACATCTAGCATATGGAAGCCAGAGGAAAAACTGAATTTGACCATTTGTGCATTCATTTTTTGGCCACTTATTAATAAGGTTGTTTAATTTCCTTTTGTTGACTAGTTTGAGATCTTACGTATTATGGGTATTCATCCTATCTACAATGTTTGATTTGCAAGCATTTCCTCCGATTCTGTAGGCCGTTTCTTCTCTCTGCTGTTTCTTTTGCTGTGCAGGCTTTAATTTGATGTAACTCCATTCTTTTATGTTTGCTATTGTAACTGATACCTTTGACATCACATTTAAAAAGTACCACATCCCTTTGTCATGGCGTTTTTCACTTGTGAAGATTCACCCCAACTTCTCCACCCCAAACACCTACAGATGCGAAGCAATTCCTATCGCAACAGAAAGAGCACTACTCACATGGAAATATATATATTATTTGTGTGAAACTGCAAAAATAAAGTACTAATGCAACCTTCATCAAAGAAAGAACAGAATGGAAGCCGTTACATTACATACGACTTAAAAATATGTTACAAAGCTGTAGGGACCAACACAACACGATATAAGAACAGCTTAGACAAGAAGAATAGAGAGAAATAAATTCACATGGTATACCCAACTAAACTTTGACAAATACACAATGGAAAATTGATAGCTTTTTTTTTTAAATAAAGGACTTTAGGAAAATGGATATCTATGTATGGAAAAATGAAATTAGACATACTGCTGTAAAAATGAATCAACTCGCCGGGCGGTGGCAGCACACGCCTTTAATCCCAGCCCTCGGGAGGCAGAGGCAGGCGGATCTCTGTGAGTTCGAGGCCAGCCTGGGCTACCAAGTGAGCTCCAGGAAAGGCGCAAAGCTACACAGAGAAACCCTGTCTCGAAAAACCAAAAAAAAAAAAAAAAATAAATAAATAAAATAAAATAAAAAATAAATGAATCAACTCAACATTAGACATATTTATATTAGATTAGGTTAGAGATTAATACTTAAGATCCAAAACTCTGAAACTTATGGTATCATTTTCTCTGAAATATTTGGTTCTTTTTTGAGAATCAATGTCTTATTATTGAGAGGGGAAATTAAACACTCCAACTTAATAATGACTGAATAACACTTATATGTGCTCTTAGTGTAAGGTCAGTTTATTTTGTGGAGATGCCAGAGGCCACAGGCAGTTCTTGGTACCAACCTCTCTTCTTCAGGCACCGCTTTCTCCTCCATCTGCTCAGGTCAAATGGGATCTGTTCACTCCTACCAAGAGGATCTTCCTGAAGACCCAGACTTGCCAGACCTTTTATTCCATGGGTCCCCCTGAAATATACTCAGGATGCATTTGATGCCAGCTCTGGCTTTAGCCACAGCCTCTAGTGTCTATGCCATTTCATGTCTACAGCAGGCATTTCCCTCATCAGCAGCCAGTATCAGACTATCATGTGTGTAAATGCCTACCTATTGTCCATGCTTCTGTGATACACTGCTTCTCCCATTCTGCACTGCCACTCCCAGGTTGATATGATGGCAGTTTTTTAAATCATCGATTAGAAATGGGGGCCAGAGCACGAGGATGGGCTTGGGCTCCATCTTTTTGCAGGTCTTTGCACATTAGCTGAAGGGAAGAACAGGGCAGCGTCTGCTATTATTCCTTTCTTCCTCTCAGACTTCCCAGGGCAGTAAGGCCAGACTCCCAGGCTCCCAGGCTCCTCCTTCCATCATGTACAGATCTACTCCTCCTCCCCGAGGCTTTTCTCTTTCTCCTTTCTAGCAGTGATGTTAGAATTGCTATGGGGAGAATTGAAAACACAGCAGTTTAGTATTCTCAAATGTTCCTTTTCTATCAGCTAGGGCACGCATGATGAATTAGCCTTGCACTTTCCCTCTGCATCCCATTTACTCTACAAAATGCATTCCCACGATTATTATTATTATTTTGCTTTAATTTCTCCTGACTTATAATGTCTCTGAATTAAACATTTTATCAATAAAGAGGGAGGGAGAGCCTTTCTTAAACTTGGTGAGTAAATTGCAGGATTTAATAATTTAAGGAATCTCTTATTTTTTTCTGTTGGTTGAAGTAATACAAGAAAAAAAAACCCAGCCATAGCTAAATGTCTCAGAAATTGAAATATTCATACACGGAGTCATTTCTGATATAATTGTAATGGGTACTTTTAAGCCCATGGTGTATGATCAGAAGTCTAAGAGGTCACAAGAGTAATTTAAAATCATTAATATTAATGACTTCTTGAGCCATTCAATTTCCTTTAAAATCTCATCAGCATGTAGTTTTCTTTCATCCCCTACTAATAGACCATTTCTAACAGCTGACAGCTCTACACTGTTTTTACAGTGCTTGCCTTCTGAAGTGCCATGTGGCTGACAGTCTTGCTGTTCTGTTTCCTCCTGGCCCCGTGGAATTGGCATCACCTGGAGTTTATTACACTGAATCTCAGCTCACCACAAACACACCACATCAGTATCTGGACCTTTCCGCACCCCCGGGTGACCTGGGCGAGCACTGAACCATGAGAAGCACTGACCAGCCACGCCGCACAAAGCCCCCAGAGAGACACAGTGATCCAGTCAGTGTGGTTTTGCAAACTGTTTATAACAAATAAAATGGGATGGAAGCAAATCATTCCTTTGCACTCAATCTTATTATGTTTTTCAAATTTGTTCCCGTTCTTTCCCCTAATTTGGAAGCAGACAGCTGTTCCCTGGTGTACCTGAGCTCTGCCTTGTCCGAGCTGTCAGGGGGCAGCATTCCTCAAGGCTTTTCAAAACAGCTGTGGCATAACTTCACGTCAGCGCTTCTCTCCGCCACCCGCTACCGCCTGCTACAGCAGGACACTCCCAGACAATCTTTTCTTCCATTCTTTCCTCCCCCTTCGCCCCCCAGTTAAAGCCCATGGTAATTTGAAAGCAACAAAAATGACGTGTCAAAAGTAAATCTCTGTGAAGAAAAGCAGCTGTGGTGTAGAGTGGAACTAATTTTATGGAGTCTTTTCCTTCCTCCATACCAGTTAAGACCACAGGAGGGAGAGCCTTGGGAGGGTGACTTATAAAATTTCCCGGGGCCTCCCAGGAGAGATCTCTATAGCCAAAGCAAAGGAGGACCTGAAGGAAGGTCTTCCCATGTAGGCCAGCCGCGGGCGCTGCCAGGTTAACTGAGCATAAGACCAGCTTTGTTCTACCTTCCCACTCCACTTGCTATTTTCTACCATCTCGCTTCTCCATTCAGCCTCCCCTCCCCCACTGCTCTACTTTTTTAGCATTCCAAGAATGCTTCTGAGCCTCGACTTCATTCTGTACACCCACCCTTTCCTGTGCCGTAGTCTTTTGTTCCTTGATTAATTCAGTCACTGGACTTGGTGTGGAGTCCTGGCCTAAAGCCCATTCCTTTGATGACAGAGGCCCAGGATGCACACACAGGCACACACACAGTAGTATGGAACAGATGTGGTATTGTATTCCCCCAAATATTGTTCATGCTAATAAACTTATCTGGGGTCAGAGACAGAGCAGCCACAATATTAAACATGAGGATAGGCAGTGGTAGCACACACCTTTAATCCTAGCATTCCATGTGTTCAAGGATACACCCAAGCATGGTGACTCACACCTTTAATCCCAGAAAGCAAGCCTTCAATCCCAGGTAGAAAGCAGAAAGGTATATAAGGCGTGAGGACCAGAAACTCGAGACATTTGGCCTGGGTAAGCATTTTGGCCTGGTTAAGCATTTGGCCTGGTTAAGCTTTCAGGCTTCTAGCAGCAGTTCAGCTGAGAGCCATTCAGAGATGAAGACTCAGAGGCCTCTAGTCTGAGGAAATAAGATCAGCTGAGGATCTGGCGAGGTGAGGTAGCTGTGGCTTATTCTGTCTCTCTGACCTTCCAGTGTTCACCCCAATACCTGGCTCAGGTTTGATTTTATTAATAAGACTTTTAAGATTCATGCTACAAACAGAGGTTCAGGGAATGGGGTAGTGAGGTCATAGACTCGCATGTCTGGTGATAGGTATAAAAGTTATTGGCAGATACCAGACTCTGGGAGCAACCACCAGGATTTCCAGGTGCTTGTGTCCCAGGAACGATGAATTGGATAACAGCAGAAAAAGAAACATTCTATTAAGAAATAGTATACTACCAAAGGGGTCAGGGAGCAGAGAGGAAAGTTGGATGTTCAATGGCTCTGTGTATGAGGGTTGTGGCCCTTAAGAGGCTATTTGCACAGCACAGCCCTGACTTTCTCTGGCATTTGAACACTAAATGTTCTACTGTTATCTGTCAGTCAGTTAGCTGTGTGTGTGTGTGTGTGTGTGTGTGTGTGTGTGTGTGTGTGTGTGTGTGTGGCGGCTGGAGTTCCACTCTGCCAACTGGCTTTTTTTACATTCTAATTTCGAACTGACTCTGTCCTGCTCTTCTGCCACACAGCATTTGGCTGTCATCAGGATGTCAGACAATTATAAAAATGATGGCCGTTAGTCACCTTTGAATGTCTACATCTTGTTCATTTGCCTATCACAGAGTTCCAAATCAAGCACCGTGGTCATCACTGTTATCATGATCACATTTCGAAGGGAAGGCTTGCTCTAAGAGGCTCAAAGCGATTTCCACTGTTAGCTAACTATTGTATCAGAATTCACACTCCTGCTCGAATCTCAAATCACTGCCCTTGATGCAACAGCCCGTTTTCCTTCTGGTGTCCCGTCAGAGGAGCACAGCATGATGCAAACATGTCTAGCAACACGATGAGGAGTGGGTGTGCACCTAGGGAGTAGAGAGTGGCATTAGGAAAGTCTGCCTGGAAGTAGTGGAATATCTCCTGTGGGCTTAGGGCTGAGGAGCAGGATGCTGAAGTATGGGCAGAAACCGAATAGGATCCAGGATAAGGAGAAACAGGATTCTGGGTAGCTATCAGTTGCACACCTTCAATTCAGGTAGAAGTGATCACCTGGAATAAAACTAACAGGCTGAGTCCCAGCAGCTAGTTACTAAGAATTAGGACCGAAATTTTAAAACAAGGATGTGGGGAAAAGCATGTGATCTCATTTCACTAGGGACACAGTCCCATGAACTGTGCTGACTCATGGAATCGTCTATGAAGAGCGTAGAACTAGCCCCGGAGACTGGGGTGTGATGGCATATGAAAGTGGAGCTGAAAATAAGGAATCAACGGGGTTCTCCAGAGCTCCCACTCTAGTTGCTGGAGATCAAAGCGGAAATTACTGTCAGTCTAGTTTAAGGCAAGTGTGAAAGGGACCCTCCAGGAATCAGGACTCCGAGTGGATCCCAAAGCTAGCTATGTGAAGGCATCCTGCTCCTTGTCCCTAGGACTTAGGAAAGTACTTCCTTGCTTAAAAGGCATTGAGTGATGCCTGCCACATGCTTAATAACAATGTAAGCACTCACTGTGGCCCCAGAACCCAGTCTAATGTGTTCTCTGACCCCCCATTCTGTTGATTTCTCTTTTATTCAGTTTGTTGTCGGGGTTACTGGAAGGGCATATTTGTGTTTTGGCTTGGAAAATTCTTTCTAGGAGTGGGAGTGTTTTGAATAGCACTAGATAGTTAGCACCTCTGGTTCTTCTTTGTGAAATTCCAGCACTGCCCCCAGGCTCTCACATGGCACATGAACGTGCCCACACACTCTGAACAATTCAGTGGAGCCCCGGATGTGGCTTTCAGTCATACCTTGACTGTACTATACGAGCTCTTTCCTATCTAAGTGATATCACTTCACATTAGATGTTTTTCCTATGAAGTTTCTCACATTTCTTGTTTTTTTTTTTTCTTTTTTGGGGGGATGGTCTCAATACCTTTTGTTCGAAGAGCATCTCTCTTCCTTCATTTAGAGGGCTTATGACTTTTTTCCTTTGTTTTGGTCTTCTATTTTCATGGCTTTGGGAGTATTGGAAGGAAAAGCAGATCTTCTTGGAAGTTGCAATGTTTTGTTTGTACTCATTTATATAAGATTAAATGTGAGTGTATAAGCTCAAAGAGTAATTACATCTACCTCCTGGAAAACACATTTTAATAATGAAAGGAATCTTCACTTCATCAAGACAAACTACAGAATGTAAAATCATAAATACGGAATGTGAACATTGAACATTCTCTGATTTTAGTCTGTCTAGAAGAAAATGGAATCTGTAGAAAGTCCTAAACAAGTTTACTGATACTAAAGACTATATATGTAAAATTAAAGCTCAAAAGATCAGCCATGCCCTGTTTTGTTACATATCCCCGGGATCCAAACGCGTGATGGAAACTGTTTTGGGGAGCATTTCATCTAGCTCCTGGGCTCTACAGGGATAGAAATCAAGGAATTCCCCAGAGCGGCAGATGTGACATTCTAGTGACTAAGGAGAAACCTTTTCAGATGCTTTCTGACAGAACACTGGCTAATTCCAGGGCATGAATCCCTCAGCGCTCATTCATGACATTAGGGAGGTGATTGACAGTCCAGTGAGGGACTATTGAAATCCTGACAAAAGACTTAATTTGTTTTGTTCATAGAACTGTTAATTGTTTCTTTTCTCATTGCCAAGACCCTTAAAAGCATCATAATAAATTTCACTGGGCACACATGAGATTTGGGAGACAGACTGGTTTTTTAAGACTTCCTCCTCTTGTGTCTCTCAACAGTGAGCATTTTAGCATTCTTTAAGCTTCCCGGGTCAGAATTACTTTTTTTTTTTTTATCTTCTGACATATTTAGGTTATAGAACTAATCTTTCACAGTTAAACACAAAATAGATATATTAGATAAATAAAATTGAAAGTCTAGGTTACAGCTAAGTATCAGTGTTGATGCATGGCACTTCTTTAAAAGGAAAGAATGGCTTTCATGGGTAATGAGTGACAGTTTTGTAATGGCTGTTAGGTATCACTCCATTGTGACTGAGGAATGCAGCATACTATATAATACATCACGATCTCTGTAAGATTAGAGATTAATCAGATTCCAAGGCCAAGCATGGAGTTCTAAGAAAGTTCTAAAATCATATGCAAAAGAATGTAAATGTGCATTTTTCCTGGAAGGAGAAGCTCTAATGTTCTTTAGACCCGGAAAGCTGCTTCCCAGTCAGTGGTCTGACTGACTGGCTGTTCTAAGACTTTTTCCACACACACCGATATTGAGTTCCCTGTGGAAACTCTGTCTCAGTGATTTCCTTAAAGCCTTTGTTTCTGCTCTTGCTAGTGTGTTTGTACCTGTGGAAGCTCCGTGACCTTCAGCGGATGATGTTACTGACTTACAATCCTTAAGGTCAACCTCAAAGAGTAGGTGAGGGTGGGGAGCTAGAAAGAGGAAATGTATGAACAGTTACATTAAAAGCAATATAAATTAATCATTTCTCTCTGTGTGTACATGCCATACTTTGTGATGTACTGGTTTCCATGGCAACTAGTTCTTTAAGTTATTTTACTCTTTTAGGACTTGAGTTTGTAGATTTGGTCACCTCACTTTCAGCTGTTGTCTTTGGGAAATGGCAAGCTTGAGAGAAAATAATTAAGGGCATTTTCAGTATAAGGTCAGGGTAAAAACTTTTGTTTATTTTTGGCAGCAGTCATTCAGAATGAAAAACCAACTCTATTTCTTCCTTGTCTGTGCTGAAATATATAAATATACTATATTTAGAGTATATGTATAAGTATATACTCTAAATACAGTATTAATATATTATACAATATAATTAATTATTTTATATAATTATCTAGTAATTAATTATATAATTATTAAGTATATAATAGTATTAATGGTAGTCTTGATATTATATTTTATTATAGTATACTAATATAATATTATAATATTAATAATAGTATTCATACATATATTAATACTATATTTAGAGGTAGATTGAAATCTTTTGGGGCCTGAGGCTTATACAATTTGGAACTGCTCTTTAAGAAAAAATATTAAATTTTGTGAATGCAGTCAGCTAGGGATGCTTTCAAGTCTTTGAACAAACAAGTGAGGACCCCACAGTTTAGCTGTATCAGTCAAACCCCTTGAAGATACAGTCACAAGAGGAAAAGACCTGCCTAACTTTGAAATGTTGGCATCAGGTGTGATTATTGTTCGTTTTACTGTAGTTTGGATTTACTACTGGGGCATTTGTGTTCTTCGAGGATTCAGTACCATGGTGCAGTTCAGCAAAGTCCACCCAGTTTACAAGTTCAAGGGAAGAGGGAAGCTGAGTCTAGAAACAAGAGATGCGTACAGAAGTGTCCTGGTTTAGGAGGGAGACCACAATAGAAGCTTTGCTCGCAAATGTAAGTCTTTGCTTTAGGAGGACGGCTACTCCACAGTTGTTGACTCTGAACATGTTTTCAGTAGATAACCAATGTTGTTATGGAATTATCAATAGATGCAGGAGTTTCGGAAACAGTTGCAGATGGAGTAAGAGCGGACATGAGTGAACAAGAGAGAATGGAAGGAGCTGACTGGGAAAAGAAGTGTTACATATAAACCCTCATGTGAATACAGAAATGCAACTTCCAAGTGTGCTGTTGATAATTTCATTTGGTGATTAACTTGTGTGTGGCTAAGGATTCTGGACTGATCAAATTAATTCCTGGAATCAGCACAAGAATACTTACCTGGCTTTGAGAAACAACAGGCATGGAAAAAAAATAGAATTAAGGGCATCCTTAGTGTAAGGTCAAGGTCAAAACACAGCATTTTCCCCCTCTACTGCTTCACTGCATAATCTGAAGATGCCTGGAAAGGAGCCAATCACTAAAGATCCAGCAACAGGAAATTCTTCAGGGAGGAGACTCGGCAGGAGCGCTTTGTGAGACGGGTTTCTTTCTTTCTCTCGGAACCATTGCTGATGCATGGAGCTACACTTCCTGAACAGCATGGCACCCAGTTATTCTTTCAGGAGTTACGTTTATTTTTCTGTTACAGGTTTTAAAAAGATAGGACGTCTTCTTGTGTGTGATTTGTTTGTGTGCATATGCAAATAAACCTATGAAAAATAGCATCTTAGGCTCTGCCTGGGAGAATAAGAAATTTCAGGGTACTTAGCCATAGATGGGACATCTGCATCATACCCCCTCCTCCTAAGGCTCAGGGAACACTGCGAAGAGGGGGGTAGGAAGATTGTAAGAGTCAGAGATGACTGTAGTAAAGCAATGTTTTCGGGACACAACCAGGCAGTTGCACATATGAACTGGCAGTGGCTGAGACTGCAGGCACAAGACTTACAACATAAGATCAAGCGGGATGAATTCCCAGTATGGAGAGGGGAAGGGAATCAAAAAGTCCTGCCCCTAGCTGAGAAGCTATTGTCAGTTTCTGGCTTCTGAGAGAGGGAGAACTAGTTTTCTTCGGGGATGCAGACCAAGCAGCTTACCCATGTCCAGTAGACGGTCCTATACCTGTGCACATACTGGCAGCATTGTGAACTCAGTAGGTTTGGGAAAAAAAAAAGAGAAGACCCAGGAAATTGGGAAAGGATAGTAGTGGTGGAAATGGGGATGGAATTGAAGTGGAGGGAATGAGGGTTGTTGTCTGATATTATCTAGTAATGAAAGAGAGTGAGTGAGAGAGAGAGAGAGAGAGAGAGAGAGAGAGAGAGAGAGAGAGAGAGAGAGAGAGAGAGAGAGAGAGAGAGAGAGAGAGAGAGAGAGAGAGAGAGAGAGAGAGAGAGAGAGAGA